>WOGR01009187.1:0-11468 GCA_015342045.1 Leptinotarsa lineolata | reverse complement strand
AAACATGTCAAAAGAACGTGTTTGTCACATATCAAATCAACATTTAGGCATGAGAAAATTGTCCGCACGTTGGGTGCCGCATTTGTTCACGGTAGACTAAAAACGTGTTCGAATGAACATTTCCAATGCTCTGTTGGTGCAGTTTAGGCGCAATAAATCCGAGTTTTGACGCCGATTATTTTTTTTTGGGGTTTAAAGGCGTCGAATCGCCGATTAATTAATGTAGATGAAACTAAGATACACCATTATACGCCCGAAACAAAAATGCAATCCAAACAGTGAACTGCAAAGGGCAAACCAGCTTTAAAAAAATGCAAATACGATTTTTTTACTGAGAAAGTGATATTGACTGTTTTTGGGATAGTCATGAAGTTATTTTAATCGATTAACTTGAAAAAGGAAAAACCATTACAGGGGCATACTACGAATCACTACTTGACAATCTGAAGGCAGAACTTGCAGAAAAACGGCCACATTTGCAGAAAAAGAAAATTCTGTTTAACCAAGACAACACACCGTCACACACCTCAGCGGTTGCCATGGCGAAAATCCACGAATTACGGTTTGAACTGCCTGACTATTCACCATACTCACCAGATCTAGTCCCAAGCGACTTCTTTTTGTTGCCTCATTTTAAAATTGCTCTCGGAGGACTGAGGCTTTCATCAAATGAAGAGGCAATCTTATTCGTGAAAAATTATTTTTCAGAGAAAAACGTCGAGTACTATTTGGACCGATTACAGAGATGGGTGCATCGCTGGGAGAAGTGAACAGAATTAAAAGGAGACCATGTTGGGAAATAAAAAAATCTGAACAAATGTCTTGTATCTTTGTAAGATCGAAAACTTTTCGCACCACCCTCGTAAAGCGACTTTCAATACTAAATACTGAATTTTTACCATATCTTGTGCAGACGCAAAACTCTCTCCCCCTGATAAATCTACATCCAAAGCACCGTTGCTTCTCGTGCTCCTATCAGCTTTGAAGAGAATAGATCTTTCGTCCAAGAAAAGCATCTCAGAGTTCTCCTGCAACTCCAGAGCGAATTCCAGGAGCTGTTGGAGATCTCTGCAGAAACCTGCTTCTTCAGGACCTAAGACGGCTAGCGGTCCGGCTCCATCTTTGTTGCGGTATACCGCGAGGGCATCTTCCCAGTAACTTATGCAGGTCTCTAGAGCTTCCATACCTGAAACATACAATAACAATGTTATTGTTAGTACAATAAACTACTAACAATTAGTTCTACACTAATTGCTAATCAGCAGAATATGTCTAATCGAAAATGATCGCATAATTGGATAGTCTTAGGTAAGAAAAATTGAATCACCAACTAGCCTAGGTGGGGAAGAAGAGTTCCTGTTGCCAGCTCCCAGCTTCTGTGAAGGAGTCTCATTGCTAGTGAACTATTAGTATGTACTAGCTACAAACGCTTCAAATGATCATTAAGGAGCGGAGTAATAAAACATTTTCGAGTCGCCGTTCCATAGGCTTACGTACATAATTGAACCGGTTTAAAAATAAAAAAAGTAGAATTTTTTGTAAACCGTATGTATACGGTTAGTAACAAAAATATGGACCTCGATAAAATAATAGGAGCCTTAAAAAACACTAAAGGGTGTCTCCAATGATAGGCAAAAAGAAATTATGGAAAACTCTGAAGTAGATTTGGACTTGAATCCGGACACATTAAATGAGTACTATTCTTTAGTTGCAGATGAATTGACAAAAAATATAACCGTAGCCAATAATACACTAATAAATCTAGCAAACGTAAGTGTTAATGAATACTTAATCTTGTACGACACTTATATTGATGAATTGAAAGAAACGTTACATGATATTAAAAATAAAACCGCAACTGGATTTGATGACATTTCTGTTAGGATTTTTGAAAATCTTCTAGATAATGCCCTGAACCAACTAGTACCTCTGATAAACGAATCCTTCAAAGAAGGCATTTTCCACCTTTTCTCAAAATGTCAATAATTGTTATACAGCCATAAAGGTGGTGAAGTGAGCTCTTCCATAAACTTTAGGCCCATTTCACTCATTCCCAGGTTAGCCAAAATCATCGAAAGACTTTTTGCAGGTTTGTGATATATTGAACATCAAACAGTTTGGATTTCAGTGCAATAAAAACACAAATCATGCAATATTTGCACTGTTATACGAACTGTATACTGGGATCAATAAGGGGGAAGTTGCCGCGGCTGTAGTTTGTGATTTATCGAAGGCTTTTGAATGCGTGAATAATGAGATACTGCTGCGGAAGCTTCGCCGTTACGGATTTCTAAATAAAGCACATTCATGGTTCACGACATATTTATCTGGCCGCACACAAGTAGTTAAAACAAAATTCATTTCAAGTTTAGGTAATATAGAATGTGGTGTTCCGCAAGGATCGGTCTTGAGCCCAATTTTGTTTTTATTATATGTTAATGACCTGACGATGCTTGACATTTCAGGAAATATCACTCTGTTCGCCGATGATACCACCATACTATGGCATGAAGATAATGAAGCTGATCTTCATATCATCAATTCAGATATAATAAAGGTTAAGGAGTTGTGCGACTCGAACCTTTTATCTTTCAATATAATGAAAACCAAGGTAGTGTCCTTCAAATGTACAGTAGCTGATATTTCTTTGAACCACCAAATTCTTGAAAACAGTGTGTTTTATTAATTTCTAAGACAATGGTCTTGAATTCAATGAACACGTCAATAACTTGAATAAAAAATTGTCCTCTGATTGTTTTGTTGAGAAAATTGCTGCAAACGAACTAGGACAGTATATTGCTCCTTGATAAGAGTCACATTTGCGATACGATATTCCTTTCTGTGGAGTGTGCAGTGGTAATGTTCTTCAAAGTGTTTTTGTTTTACAAAAAAGAGCCCTGAGATACCGCTGTAAACTAAAATTTCGCGATTCTTGCAGACTTCACTTCAAGCAACACAACATACTCACGGTGGTATCTATATTTATAACTGAAACAGTATGTCTCATAAATAAACAAAAACAAAATTTCATTACAGAGTGAATACGCCACCCGTCAAAGTAACCATCTGAAACTATCCCTACCATCTTCCACTCTCGTTAGGGATTCGATTATATATAACGGCTGCAAAATGTACAATCACCTTCCAAACAATATCAAAGATATACCGTCCAACGCTAGCTTCACAAAAGCATTAAAAAGAGTTCTTTCCGATAAAACCCATTATAGTTTGGAAGAATATTATGTGGATAGAACAGAATAGATTGATAAGTAGAGCAAAACTATACAATTTGATATCATATACCTTCTATTGTTTGTTATATTATAAATTTTGAATGAGTGACTCATTGTTTTTATTCAATTTAACCTAATATGGAAGTAACTATTTTTATAAACTCAACAAATGTTATTAATTTAATTTAATATATTTACATTTATATACACACTTAGTTAACAAGGTATTATTCTTCGATAATAAAGCATATTTTGATTTGATTTTTACCAGTAGCTGAAGCTAGAAGAGGTAGCAGAGGTTTATTTTTTCATTTTGCCTCCAGGATCGCTGATCGAATAGGATTGCTGGGTTGAAAGATATTCAGACTTCAGGATTAAGGATTGTCTATTAGACAGCGGCGACTCGTCAGAGGAGGCAAGAGAGGCTTAGCCTCCCCATAAAATTTGAGGCTATTCATTATTCATCGCAATAAATTAAATGATGTTGACAAATAATTAAAATTATGTTTTTCTAAAAATGCTTAGGTATCATTACTTTACCATTAATTTTCAATATAAATACATAATATGCCCGAAAAAACATAATCACTCACTACGTAATACGTACCACACTGTATCCTGCATCAACAAACCTCAAACGCACCGCCCATGAACGAATAACGAAGAAATCATCAACTCGGAATAATAAATGCCGTACGTTGATACGTTGCAAGGAAGCCAAGCCTCCAACCGCTTTGAAAAACGCAAGTTCCGCGAGACCGATCCAGCTAGCGACATACGTCCCGATTTGTAATCTCAGTTGCAGAAATTAAAGCATTAGAGGAGGCTAGCCTCCAGTTGGTTTTCGTTGGTATACGACTGCGTTTGTTTTTGATTTAATTATTCGGACGGAATGTCGTGACGGTTCGGGACTGAAAAATATTTCGGTGAATCGTCTCTTGATAATATTTGTTATTTGTGTATAAAACAGGCAGTATTGTATTATAGCAGTGCTTTTTGGTAATATTTTCAAGGTGTTCTTAAAGTGTTTTCTTTCAATTTCAAGGTATTTTCAGGTTTTCACTTTGCGGTAAGTTTTTTTACATTTATCATGGATAAGTTGGACGAATTAAAAAAATCTGACGATATAGTCTTGTAAATTAAAACTGTTTAGTAAACAACATATATAGCAACAGCTTTAGATGCAGCTTAAAAAGAGGCCATAATTTCTTTTAACAATCAGATTAGGGAAGATCGGTAGAATTTGAAAATACTTATCGATATTACGATTTATTTGGGTTTTAATGGTCAGTTTTATACGTATAGTTTTCAGCAATACACAATTTTTGTTTGCATTTATGCAAATATTACGTATTTTGCTTTGAATAGGTGCGGTACCCTAAAAAATTTTCGCACCTCCGGCGGGCTTTTCTGTGTATATAGTCTTTATGACTTTAGCCTCTCCTGTTCTCCAATGCACGAGCCGTCACTGCTTTCAGAGTTCAACAAGGCATATTGAATATAACCGAGTTTTTGGCGGATATTTGGTTGGATTTCCACTGTTTACCTTGCTCCTTAAGTATACTTCAGGCTAACATAAAATGTTGAGGTAAGTACGTGCTGAGAAATGTAATGATTATAAGGAGCGGGAGTTCACGATAATTCTTTCAGAAATCCAAGCAGTGATAAACCAAGTAAACCTGAAAGATATTACCCAGTTCAATCGCAGAATATTTTGATCGATCCCATTTCCTACTTGTGTTTGAGAGGTCTACTATGGATGCTACTACTGCAGGCGTTAAGCAAAATCAAGAGAGTATTCTCTAGCTACTAGTACTATTTCTTAAGTAAAGCGAAGGCGATCAACTACTTTTGTCTCTCTTACATGCATTTATGTTATTTTGCGGGTGGGAGAAGGCCTTGCTGTTGAAGGTGGGTGGCTCTAATGACTGCCCAATTAATATTTGCAAAAATCCCCAATTTGAAGAAAAAACCCGTCAACTAAGATGAAAATATATCAAGAATATACTAGTTTTTTCAAATGGCTCCTAAATTCGCAACACGTGATTAGTAGCACACGCTTTGAAAAAGTTAACTATGAATAGGTGTAAGCCACGATAAACCTTCGCGAGTAGTAGATGAGGGTCCAGTAGACCCACTCACTTTGAACCTACCTACCTATATGCTTTATTCATACCCTATTTTCTTATTATAGAAAAAGCTCTGATGAGTTTGATTACATTTCCTCGAGAAACTGTATCACCATGAAAGCTTTGTTTACATTCTTCCTATAAACTAACGTTGACAAAACTTTAAGCGATCCATATTTCCTCCTCCTTTGTGATCGAGTTGCAAACGACTCAATGAGCTCCTCGCTGCAATTTCTCAAAAGCCGAAACGTACCATCATCTTCCGGTAGTTCAATCAAGTACACGTTTTTCACAACGTACACTCCCGACGTCTTGATGAGATAAAAACCATCCCGAAGTCTTTTTATCGAAGAACTCGAGCCAACAACAAGGACCTCATTAAGTTCTCATGTCTGCGATGAAACCTTCTGAGATTGAATTTTCAGAAGGCGTTATTTATAGATTTATCAAGAGGTTTCGCCGCTGAAAGCGTAGTTTTAGTCCTGGTGTGCCTTTGAGTCGTTTCAGGATTGTTTGAAACCAACTTGACGTTAATTAATTGTAGTGGCATGGGGGACATTGGCGATGCCTCCTCCGGGACTTCGGGAAAACAATTAATTTTCTCCAAACTCCGTTATAACTTTACGTGTTTCTAGAAGTTGAGTCGATATTTCCAATGATGAAATCCCGACAGGCGATCCTCCTTAAATCATTACGTCGGATTTGGTCTAGTTGAAATATTATCCCCCGTCTTTTGTGGTGTCGATCATTTGTTATTTGTCAATCATGCGCCTTCTGACCCAAATAGTAACTAGTAGTAATCGATACACCATTAAGTTGGCTGGGAGGAGAGCCCGAAATCAAATTGATAACAAAATTAATTTCTTCCCAGAGGGCTGCATCTACTTCTCATTCATTCTTTTGGAAAAAGTTCTACGTGTATGACCAATATAAATTTTGGGACAGGAACAACAATTCATCTTACATATATTGATGGATGTAGCTGTTACTACGTGGTAAGAGATCATCATAAAAAATGAGAAATGAAAATTTTCTATGTTTTTTACCACTTTTATTCGTAACTAAAGTTACAGCAGTTTTGTTCTACAAGGACTTTTTCAAACTTTTACATTAAACATTTAACATTCAACTTCAATGTAAAAGTTATAGGACGAAACTGCAGTAACTTTAGTTACGAATAAAAGTGGTAAAAAATACTTACATACTTCCAACATTTATCCGACACTGCTGAAGTTTTGTCTTCATTGTTTTCAATAGATTTTTTTCAACTTATTTTTTCGTAAAGCCGGGTACTCAGTAGCGAGCCGAGCTGTTGCAGCAACGGTTACTGTAACCAAAATTTGTTAGTGTAGACGCCTCGAAAACTCCGCTCAACAGCACACCCACCTCGAGCCGCTCGTAGCGATCTGGAAATTGTCGGTTTTTACCCCGAACACAAAGAGGGTTTGTGGAGGTGTTGTCGTAGGTTCGTCAGTGAGTACGTGTGGGTGTGCTCAAGCATAATGGCAGAGTGGAGTGAAGAAAGAATATTATGTTTAATTGAATTGTACATAAATGGACCACCATTGTCACGGACGTTTTTCTTTTCCAATAAACTATCAATGAAAATATATGCTGCACTCATAATAATTTCTTTGGAGACCGACATTGCTAGCTTGAAATCTTCACGAACACTACGGCTTACAACGCGTTCGAGATAGAAAACAGGTGCACGTCTACAGTAACAAAACGTTGTAGTAACCATTGCTGTAATAGCAAGGCTCGCCAATGAGATACGTCCTAGACGTTCTTTTTCAAAAATCGTGCGATATTATTGGTGTCGATGTCTTATGACGCTTACCACCATTTTATAACCTTGGATGGGTCCGGTTCATAGCTTGTTTATGTACTTTTTTAGAAAAAATAGACCCAGCAATGGATACTAACCTCCCTCTCGTTATTTCCATAACTGATTCCGAGATTTGGCATGGACCGAAGGATGGCCACCAAGGACTGTATTGTATTGCTGTAGACCACCGGTCGATACTGCTTGTGGTCTTCGGGCGTAAATCCACTTTCGTGAATAATTCTGCAAAAGAAAACACACATCAAAGAATATATGATAAGACATGGAATATTGAATTTAACCAAATAATTACAGAAATGCATTAGTGAGAAGTCGATAAGGGCGCAGATAAAAACGTACTACCCCTGGGTCTTAGATAGTATGTATAGTGTTCGGAAAAGAAAGAGCTTTAAATAGGTCAGTTGGGGGTTAGCAAAAGTACAACAGGCAGAATATTGTTATAAATCATGCCCTGAAGAAAATAAGGCCGACCGCCACTGGTAGTCATAAACTACCTGTGACGTGGCTAAGAGTGCGCTCATTCTGTTTCGCGAATCTTCGATGATCGGCGGCATTCTAGATGTGACGAGAATGGAATTGCAAGGAACATTCCACCACCTTCGATTGCTGAATATAAGCGCCAATGAATCGCCTATCAGGACAGTTTAGTGGGAGTACGGTGCGGTACGGGGAACGATCTAATGAGGCGATAGACATTCGAATATTATTTGAGTTCAGTTGAACTGTTTTGTGATATCAATAGTGAAATAAAAGTTGAGTTTGATGATAGTTCAGTGTAGTCAATTATTATTGAACCCACGGGTAAAAACGTAACAATATGTTGACACTGAATAATATAGATATACATGTGATGAAATATCTGCTGATTACAGTAAACTAGCAAGGTTTTTTGGGGTGGCCTAAACAAGGGTATTATAGGTTTCTATGGGAAGGACCATAAGAACGGGTAACCCTTTTTCATCACCAAATAATGAAGTATTACGCAATAAACCGATCTTTCCAATGAGCCACATTCTGAAACACAATTTCACATCTATGAAACTGAACTGCTTGGAATCATATTTTCAAATAGGATTATATAAGATTTAATATAGCTGTTTTTCAATGAGTATACCGTGGTAATAATATCACATTATACAATCCCAATCGGCAAGCCCATCCCCCTCTGACCCACCCCGGTGTAAAATCCGATAACAAGCAGCAATCTTGAATTAACGTTGCTCGGGGCCGGAAGAAACCCGGGATCTTACACGTTTCTCATGAAATATAACCCTGTATAAACGACATGCTCGTCGAACGCAAACATTTATCAGATTATCTATATTTATGGTCGATTCAAGACGATCGTTTGCCCAGCACTGCGGAAGTGACATCATTCTAAAAAAACATGGTTTATGAATTCCATGATCGGGTTGCCTGGAACGTCAGATATCAGAGTCGAAGTGGCCATATGGTCGAGGTGAGATTTGCCACAGGGGCTCTAACCCGCACGGGCCTCCGACCCTAAATACTTCCTTTTTGAAGATTTGTACTTTTTTGTGATCAATTGATTAACTGATTCGAGTTATTATCGTCAATAAAACATTGATTGGCTAGCTTCAGATATGTTACGTTATGAGTGATTGAAACTATATTTTTCTAATGATATATCATTAACGATTATTGAAAATACTGGCGTTTCATTACTGTTCGATATTATCAATATTTCTACAACCTAGACTTGTATAAAGCCACCCGCCAATCTGGCCCTCGCGGCCCAATACGACCCTGCCTATTCTCGAGTTTTCGATGCCCTTGGGAGCCGTTCCGAACAAAAGTTTCGGTCAGCAGTATTGCCGATGGGTATTTGTAGGAGAATTCCTAAAGAATTTCTAACGAAGGGTGTAGGACGCAACATGGGGAGAAATATTCCTCGGCAAATTCTATGGAATTATTATACTACGAGTCGCCGAAATCATGTGAAATATTACCAATTATTCCTTCGATTCCAATAAAATCGGAAAAGGGAAAACACGCCTGGTGCTTCTGCCAAATATGTACAATATGTGCAGTATTAATGTATACGGTTGGTTTTTCTTTCAACTACATGAGTGATGTTATTGTGTTTTGATCATAATATTTGAAGTTAGGACCTTGTTTCGAATTTGAAGACTTCGTCTCAACTGATGCTTGGTTTATAGATTTTTGTGATTGTCGTATTTTGAATAGTTCAAACTTCATTTTGTGAAAAGTGACGACATTGTTTTCAGTATCACTTGATACTCAACTACAGAGAGAAGATTAACAAAAAAAGAAGTGTTTATTTTCAATCACAATCACTAAATTAAATTTTGAACTGTAGTATAATTGAGCCGATTTCGGAACTCTCCCCCAATACTTTGAACCTCAAAAGCGACCTTTACCTATGTCACACGACGTAGACAAGGTGATTTTGAAGATGGATTCTGAGATTGACCTTGACCTACGTCACACGATGCAGACAAGGTGACTTGGGTGTAGTGTTTTGGATTTGACTTTGAACGACCTTGATTCACGCCTATATTTTCAACAGGGTGGATTTGCTCTCAAATGAACTCGAACCAGTCACGCGGCTATCTTGAAGTTTCAAGGATTCGACCTTGAACGACCTTCAACTGCTTGAACGAGGTGGCTTGTAGAGTCATATTTTTGACTAGGTGACTTTGATCTCGAATGAACTTGAACCATGTCACGTATTCGTGTTAAGTATTCGACCTTGAACGACCGTCAACTGCGTGGAGAAAGAGGCTTTTGGAGTGTGTTTTGTTTGACTTTGAGTGACCTCCTGCAATATCACATGCCTTTGCTGGAGTGAGTTTGAGGGTGGATACGCAATCTCTTTCCCTCCTCATCCTTTAAAAGAATGTATAAAAGAGGGGCCACTCACTCACAGGAGTTGGTTTGATATCGCCTGTACTGAATATTCTTACAAATATGTTTCACTGTGATAGATGCGGAAAAAGCTTCAGCCGTAAAGATAACATGCGTCGTCATCAAATGCAGTCTTGCATGCTGGATGATGATGCAGGTTCCCCAGCAAAGAATTTGCAGTACTGAGGACTTTTTCTGTGTTATTTTGGAAAAGGTTCAAGTCTTCTGATTTGTAGGAAAATTATACATATACGACTCATTTATTGTTTCTTTCAGACTCTTTTGCATTTGCTAAAAAAACTTCATTGCAATTGCAAATTAAATAGTTGATGAAAAAATCCTACTTTGTTTCAGCCAATAATAAAAGATGAAAAATATAATAAAAATAGTTGTGCATTGAATAGACTTGGATTTTTTTATAAACAATAGTCAAAGATAAATAAATAATAGAGCTAGAACTTAAATGAAACGCTGAAATTGTTAATGAGATGATAATAAATGAAAAAAAAAACTTTAAGCATTATTGTCATATGTGCAATAGTATAAGATTTATTATAATTTTAAAAACAATAAATAAATGCCTTTTTAGCAGCAAATATTTTTTTAAGAAACCGGTATTTCTAGAAAAATCATAATTTCAATCAATAAATATATAAAAAAAATTTGATTTACTCATAAACAATGTATTTGTTTATGAAAATTTTTTGAACAATAACAAATAAATAGGCAGCTTTTGACCGTAAGACATCGAAACAATCAAGATTCAGTAAAAAAATTTCAATAACTTTTTTTAATTTTCAATTGTTAAAAAAAAAAGTGGAAAATCAAAACTTTGCAATTTTTGAAACAGCGATCTATTCATTAGCATATTGAGAATAACTTCACGTGGTGAAAAAATTCTCGGGTTTTAGTTTGTTAAATATCAGGGTTCTTATGTAAACTTTCAGTTTATAAAAAAATGTTATTAAAAAATGCATAATTAATGAAAAACTTGGGATAAATTTTTTTTTACCGCGGATTATTGTTCATTGTTGTATTCCAAAACTACATGAATTCTTTCATTCCTCAATTTTCGTATTAAATATGTTTAACTAATTTTTTTGTTTCTGTGTCAGATTGACGCACCGCGCGCGAAAGCCTAACTAGTCTCAGGGCTCTGTAAAAATTATAAACAATAGAGGTACAGCTCTACGCGGATTCGTAATTTTTTATTAGCAAATTTGATGATCTTTTTTGAAAATTCGAAAATTTTGAATATTTTTCAAGATATTCAAAAACACCATACTTCAAATTTTTTAATGACTTGTTTACAACTTTTTTCAGCGCTTTTTCAGCGTTTCAGCGCCTTTTCGAACTTTTGTACGTTGATCG
>WOGR01009186.1:0-11470 GCA_015342045.1 Leptinotarsa lineolata | reverse complement strand
AGAATTTCAAGAACGACGTTTTAATCAAACTCAAACACCTGTTCATGCAGCTGTAGTTTCGTAAGAATGTATGATCTTTCCCACCAACCGATTTCCCAGAGTCTCTGAATTCCAATAGATACTCTTCAGGACAAGAGGATTGTTAGGAATTCTTGGGGTTCTTGTTGAATACTCTTCGTGAACAAGAAAATAGCAGGTTCAATACTCCTGACCGCTCTCGATTGAATGATTCCGTCTTTCTAATCTTGTGTTCGTAGATCTTTTGCTGAAAAAATCCTCACTAATTTAGTTTGTAGTATATGTTCAAGGATTAGCAAAAACGTATGTGACTTTCTGAAACTTCAACTAGCGTTTCTTACTATGACTAATAACCAGTGCGTGCAAAGCTTGTTGTTGAATCATCTGAAAATAGAACTTTTAACGGGTAATGATCAACTCTATTGCCAATTCTGCGCCAAACTAATGGACTATTATTAGACAACAAGTATAGCTGAGGCACCAGTCGATCTGATAATAACACTGATAATCTCCCAACATGACTCAACCTCAGACAGAAGCACCAAACTCTTACGAAGGTTCGACATAGATGAACACTTCAATCTACCAGGCCACTATTATAATCTTCATGCAGTCATTGTTCACTGTAGTTCTGGCGTTGAGTCTGGTTATTATTACGCTTTGGTCAAAGTTTGACGATAGTCATGTCACAAAATTTTCTGGTGATATCTTGAATTCATTGGAGCCTCTGGAGACACTCTACATTTTGTTCTATGGAAGAAAAGACATCAGCAGATCAAGATCTTCAGATGATGTGGTGCTGCAGGTTTTTCCGAGTTTTCCTGCAGCTGAAAAAGCGAATGCGCCACTGGAATTAATTAAGTCGCCCCGGAGCACCTATTAATTTTTTGTTGCTTCATAATTTGTATTACTTGTTGAATTTTGAATTTTTACATTTTCAATATTTAAAACAAGTCTCTTCTGAAAAATATTCTTTGAATTTGAATTGAAAGTGTTGAAAATAGATTGTTTGATATCTGTGAAAAGTATCTCACTATTTGTTGTCAAAATATAAGGATTGTTGAAAATGTTGTCTGGCGACTCTGACTTCTAAGACTATTGAGAAAAACTGACAATACTACATCTGCACACCAACAAATCATTGGGAACTGAAATCTATCAATCATGAAAAAAGCAGGGAGGATCAAAACATGTAATTTTCATTTTATTTTCCACCGAAAAAACAAGCCCGAGTTCACGACATGAACGAAATACATATTTTATCAGTCTCCGCAGATAATAACAGACCGTCGTTGGTTTCGCAGGTGATTTTCCATGGGAAAAGCGCGGCTGGTTTCCCGGCTAATAGCACCAATTCATCAATGAATATTTTATTTTCACCCGGCCGAATATTCTTTCAAAAGATTACTGATATAAATAAGCAATCTGAAAAAATATCATGATGCAATTTAGGAACGAAAAAGCTGGGGTCTATCAATTATTGAAACAAATTTTATTTCTAATAATGTCACGATTCAAATGATGATTATTCGTGCTATTGTTTACTTATTTTATTTATATTTTATTTTATTTTGAGCTGATACTATCTCCTGACTAATTTCAAATTATAACTCCTCATTAGCTCAAAATTTTAGCAAATGATCGGAATTTTAACATGACAAATTGAGTGTAAAGTGGCTCTAACTTGAGCTGGATATAATCGCCAGATGTAATAACTTCCTTTCGATGAATAAACTTTGTAGAGGGAAAGTCTGTGAAGAAATCTCATCTACTGAAAATTTCGTAGGCTAACATAAAAAAAAAGTGTGCATCCCGAGACGCCAGACAGAAGTCATTAGGAAGTCATGAAATTGAAATAATTGAATCAACTAACTACTGGCAGATGGTAAAATTAATTATTTTTTCGTAGAGTATTTACATGATAGAAACTTCTAAGGAGTATATAATAATTATTGTAATCTAATTATCCATTGATATGTCAACATTAACGATGAATTTTCACAAGATGCACGTGCAGAATAGAAACATATAACTATGAATTTCACCATTCTCTAATATTGTATAAAATGAATTGAAACGTTTTGAAGTAACGTGGCTTGAAATCGTCTAATTTTTAATTTAATTTTTTTTATTTATTCCTCTTTTGTTTCGATTGTTAAATTTTTTACTTGTATTTAATTTCACTGTAAACTTCATATCAGGGTTTTTTTGCCTAATATATTCGTTATTTTCAGCTATTCTTTTAATTTTCAGTTGTATTGGTTATTTCAGGGATTTCAAATCATTTTATAAAATATTAGAGAATGGGAGTCCGAACTGATGAAATTCACCACGAAACCTTGTCAATCACCTTCAAACAAACGTTGAACACCCGGTACGGACCCGGAACCAGCGACTCATTCCGAGGATATGAGAAGACTATGGTCAAACTCACCAAGGAAGAAACTCACCTCAGTTTTTTGTGCAGGGCGAGTGACAACAACATCATCCCCAAAGGTTTTCTGCTGAAATCTCCAATCCCAGGAGACTGAGCCAAACGGATATGAGAACGCGCCAGCTGAGCACTGATAAGGTCTCAAATTAATTACCACCGTTGAAAGAGGTCAACTTAGATGCAGGATGCCACAGAACGATTTGAAGAAATGAGAAGAGACACCTTGGAAGAGGATCATGGACCAATCTTTGCCAAGATTCAAAGCACATGTTTGAAGATCCGCCAAGACGAAGAGAATACCAAAAAAAAGTGGGGAAAGTTAGTGAAGAAACAATGCCCAAATGCAGACTGAGAACAAGACAACTATGAAGTAACCATCGTCGTCAACATGAGTTCCCGTCCACCCACGGACATAGAGAAATCCTTGTTGAGGAAAGGTCTAAACTTTGCCATTGCACCAACATCTGTGCTTACTTTGGAGATAATAACTGCAGTGGAATCCACCAATTCCCTTATTGATCAGACCGAGACAGAAGAACTTAGATGGAAAATCAGAGAATAGCTGGATCGGGAACCAGTTCCAACATCTAACATCACTGTATTTACGATATTTCTTGGAAGCAATTCACAATTCTTTCGATTGCAAATGAAAAAATGCTATACTTACGATTTTAAATCGAAATAATTTGTTATCAGTACATAATACATCGATACCTGCAGAAAGAAAATGGTCCCAAATAGATATTTATTCCATCCCGCTATTTGAACACCGTTTTGCCAGGCATACAGTATTTCTTAGAAAATCAAAATGCAATCATCTGATATGCCTCGGTGCCTTTCGAACGATGCACGCCGCCTAGTTCCATTAGAATCGGGCATCACCGAGGCACAGTTCAAATCAACCAGTAAGTCAACTCCCACTACTTTCATTCATAAATTTACAACGTTCTTGGTGACCTCGAAATGAAGTGCGAAGCCGATTTCGTTCTTTTACCATACACGTGCGCTCATCTAAAAACGATAACTAAGGATATTATAGAAGATGTTGTGGTACTTTACTTATTCCGTACGGCGATTCCACCGGCTCTTCAAGAGCCCAACTCTTGATACAAGCGGTCCACACATGTGTTGATATCCAACTGTTTATTATAATTAATCCGATACAGCACTGAACGCGTTGGATGAGAATCTCATCCTAAGAGCTGTTGAAGGTTCCCGGCAACTCGGGCGGATCATGTGGTGAGACAGCCTACTGATTGTATTCTAGTGTGACCGAGGTGCGTCGCACACCGCCCGGTTCCATGAGACGTGGGCGGTAGGTAGGTCCCAAGTGACAGGTGACAGAGTCTATCCAACCCTCCACTTCAAAGTACCCGATACTCCCGTGGCTCAATAATATGATTGGCTTCTTAGGCTGCAGTCCAAGTGGTATTGAATTATCTTCATTTGTTATTTAGTATTTTTCTAAACTAAACCCAAAAAAAGTTCCGTGGCAACGTTAGTTCAAAACGCTTCGCCAAATTGTTTTGCATGTTACAACATTAGTTGTGAGTATTTTAATTTAAGTTCAAAGTTCGTTTACTTGAAATCTGACAAATGGTTGTATTAACGGAAATGCAGAAAACAACAGTTTTACAAATGATTGGTTACGGAGATAAAACCCGAACACAACAGGAAGTAGCTCGCCTATTTCATGAGAAATTTCCTAATTTAACGCCCATATCTCAAGGAACAATAAACAAAATAGAGAAGCAGTTTCGCGACTTTGGTTATGTGAGGCAAAAAAGAAAAGCAGCTGCCAATGCAATGAGTGATGAACTCAAATTGGATGTGATGCTTGAGTTTGAAGAAAAACCCACATACATCGAGTAGACAGGCATCCACTACATTCAATGTTAGCCATACATCAATAGTAAACAAATTGAGAGAAAATAAAATGTATCCTCATAAAATGATACCTACTCAGGAGCTCATGGAAGACGATTTTTATAGAAGAAGTTATTTTTGTGAGCAAATGATGGATATGTTGGATAACAATATCATCCAATTAGAAGACGTTATGTTTTCTAATGAGTATACTTTTTCTAATTGACAAAATTGCCATTACTGATCAACTGAAAATCCTCACTGGATGAGAGAAGAACACACGCAATACCCTCAAAAAGTTAATGTTTGGGCAGGTATTGTAGGAACCATATCATTGGCTCCTTTTTCGTTGAGGGCAACTTGAATGCCGATAATTATTTGGCACTACTTCAAAATGATGTAATTCTAAGTTTAGCAAATTTATATCCTGATCCAGAAAACCCTCTAGTTCCAGTAAATACGATATGGTTTCAGCAGGACGGAGCACCACCACATTACCAAGTTAATACCTTGATACAACATTTTCCAATCGGTGGATAGGGAGGCGAGAATCGATTAAATGGCCAGCGCGATCACCTGATCTTTCATCATTAGATTTCTTTTTATGGGGATTTGTAAAGAGTAATGTGTACAAAAATTACGCCTGATATGTTAAATAATGTTAGAAGACAGTTTTATTTGAGAGTATGATGTTGCCAAGACGTTCGCGGTGAACATTTTGAACATCTACTTCGTTAACATCCATAGTTCTACATTTCATTACGTTTCACATTACATTTTAGTTTTTTGAGTGTATTTTATCGAATTTCGGTAACCAGATGATTTTAATTTATTTTATCTCAATTGTTGCAATAAACTTGAAAGCGATATCATTCTGTATATGGATTAACTGGTACTTATGTGAAAATTACCAGTCAGGCAAGGCAATTATTGTTCTCAGCTAGATTTATGCTAATGGTCGCTCTGATTTTGATAATGCAAACGTTATTGCAGTATTGCAGATTTGATGATCATACATATTGCTGACCAATAATTTTGGATTCTACATCTTTTTAAATAAATAGCTCTGAAAATGGTACGGCTGGCCTATCTGATTTCAAAAATTGCAATAAATTATCAAGGAACTATTTTTCTCGCTTACTTTTATCAATTCATTAGGTGAGGTGGCAACAGGATAATGTTTAGTTGGTATATATAGTTACGAGAAGACATTCTCGTTGACAGCAGAGAGAGCTTGTAGGGCAATACCTTTATTATTTCAGTATCAATCGTCCGAAAAGTACAAGCTTTTCGTGAATGAGGAAACGTAAAAGTTTCAGACGAAGTAATTTTTCCCTCAGGCCCGCATCCGTTCCCTAGACGGGATCTTAATAATGTAAACGTCCAGTCCGGCTCGACTTGATGGTTCCGGAAAATGAACTTCTCAATTTTTATGGGCCCGAATTTAATAATTCATCGGAAGTCCGATGCGGCCTATACAGGTTGTAATTTTTCAACAATCGAAAACTGTCAAACTGTTTCGCTCGTAACAAGTGAATAGAAAAAGGTACATCAAGGGTCAAAAAATAATTAATGAAGTATTTGTTGAAATTCTGAAAAGACAACCCCAAATGCAGGTAGTTCAATTATGATATTATCAATTTCTTATATATCATTTTTATATTTGTATTGAATGAGTGATACATGGTTTTTTGGTTCTTTTATGATAACTGAAAGAGTTTGCATTTCAATTTTTGGGTCCTAATTTTTTTCAATTCTGAGTTGTCAAAGGAAATTGTAATGGTGAACAAACATCATTTTCGATGGAAGAGATTATAGTTTAAATGATTTCTTTCAAATTTCCTCACCTCTCACAATCTGAAAAAATTCAAAAATTGTAACGGGGAACTGTATATATTTGAAGAAATGGCAAACTTTTCATTTCACACCTATACAAATGAATATTTCGAAATTAATTTCGAAATATTAATGTCCCCCAAAATACCTACACAGTAGGCTCTGGCAAACGTCTGTTGGAAAACAACTACCTACTTTCCCGGCTGAAACCACACTGGATATTGAATGATATCTAACAGACGTTTACGCAAGAAGCTAGTCTCGCAGCAGCAGCAGCAGAATCATGCTGAATTTATTCAAGTAGATCACCTGCAGATTTATGTATCTCTCCTCGGTATTTTTAATTTTTGGTTTGATCCATATAAGTTACTGCATAGATTTGAAGTATTTTTCACAAAGAAGAATGTTCTTTCATCTTTTATTTGTCATGTTGATTTGCTTCTTTGCTTTTCTGACCATTGGTAGGTCATATTCTCTGGCGATACTTCTTTGATATTGTCGAATTGATTTCACCAATAAAATCGTATGAAAAATACTTTGAAATCATGAAGTCATCCATTGGGGTGAACTAGAAAGTTAGCCTTCCCACACCTGGATAAAGTTCTACATTAGAATTTTTATTTTTTCAAAGCTTCTTGTGGGAGGGTGAATCGCTTCGTAACGTAACGCATAAGTGCCAGTATGTCTGACTTTCCTTTCTTTTCAATCTAACACACAGAGCTAGCCGAATCTTAGACATGACTCAGTATTCAGTGTGCAGTCGTGCGATATACTGTCAGCATCATCACCGCTTCTGAAGCATTCAACAACTCTACCGCCGCAACCACTATGTGAAGTTGGAAGTTGGCAGTAGTGAAATTAATGACACTAATTATGTTAAACTTTGTTGCCAACACACAAAATAAAAAAAGGCGACAAAAAACTGTAATATTTCTTTGAATTCTCAGAAATGAATTGGAGCATGTGGCAATTTAAATAACTGTTTGTCATGATCAAAACTTTCGTCAAAACAGGGAAAATAGATAATAGTAAGAAGAAAAATTTCTTGAGGAAACAATACCCATTTGAGGACCTAAAACAGAAAAATAACATTTTTTCACCCTCTCACTAAGATATCATTATTATCAACATTATTATTATTCTGCATTGTAAATTTAAGAATGAGGTAAGAAATATTTGGTATTTTCAAGATGTAGTTTCAGCGCATTTCGATAACGAAGGGATCGTGATGCACCTATTTCTTGCCAACCAAAAATCCAGATCTTAACCCAATTGAATTTGTCTTCTGGGTTTTTATGAAATAGAATGTGTATTCTGTTGAAAGAATCAGCCAACAACAACTGAGGCATAATTGAAAGTGTAAATCGATTTCGTCAGAAGCCTATGATGTTCCAAAAATTTCGGTTTTTCTTTTACAAACAATGCCGAATGTGTATTCGAGATAGTGAAGGCCATTTTGAACATTTGTTTTAGGAAATATTCTTCATTTGTACATATTTTTGGTAGTTGCAAATAATATGAATAATCAGTTATTATAAATTACTTTTTGTTACTCAAAATTTTTGCCGCATCTCGATGAAAACTGGCTTTTCGAAAAAGTGCTACAAGGTAAAAAAATTCAAAATGTAGTAACAATGAATGACTTGTAATCAAATGACGATAGACAAATACATATTTAAATTATGAATACATCCACATATACAACCAATCCCCTTGAAAGCTTCAAGTAATATCCTGCTCAAAAACTGAAAAATACGGAATTGATCGTGTTCCCAAATGACCATAATAATTGGTCGGAATAATAAAACGATCATGAGCTTTTTGCTTATCAACGATTAATCATGTGTCGTGTGTTCGTCTAATGTCCAACTACTATTAATAATGTTGATATTATTTATATGACATCCACAGTGCATGTCTGAACCAAATGCCTGGCTCGGAATCAACATTTCAAATCGACTCTCGAAAGAGGACGGTAAATTGAGAAATCAATTGTGCCAGAAAAATTATTTTTTTAAAAACACGGACTGTTGAATATGAAAATGAGAATGGTTTTTCCAGTTCCGGATAATGTATTCGCATTTTTGAAAGCAAATATTTGATTTTTGGTACAGGCATAGAACTTCATGGGCTTTCCTGCGAAAAAAGCAAATTCTCGATATTTTGCTTTGCGTTGATGATACCGAAACAAAATATTTGATAAAGTTTTGCCGAAATTCAACACTGCATACCAAATTTCAACGCAAACTTCGAATTTTGTGTTTTTTTTTTTGTAATTTTTGTATTCAGGTCCACTTTTCAATTGATGGTTCTAAATAAGAAGCTTCGAAAATAATAAATTCGTTATGATGAGTAGGAGTGGAAAGTATACTCACTGAGGCTGTCGTTCTATGTCGAATACGATTTCGCTGCAGATGTCTTCTGTTGAATTCTTGAGCAAATTGTCTGCTACTTTGGGCACCAACACCAAATAACCTTAGTATTTTGATTTTTTCTCGTAAATTGAGACGTTGAATGGGGATTCAGTTGCTGATTTTCACACATTTGCATTCAAACTGACATTTGGGGTATAAATAGTTCATTTGTTTCCATGACACTCTAGCCCATATTAAAAACTGTTGGAACACAAAATATGAGATTGCTTTGAAACATTGAGAATAACGATTTTCCATCTAAAATCAGGCAAATTCGCAACGAATCATATTCAACAAGAAATTGAAGAATTACTCAACAGGTTAGTGAAGGACAATGAATTCGATTAACTTACATTCGAAAAAATAATAAATTTCAATTTTAGTTATTTCAATACATTTATTTTACTTATCTAGACTATTTTATAATTGAATAGAACTGGCCGATACTTTTAAAAATCCATATTTAAACTTATTACTACAATAATACAGTTTATTGTATGATTTTCACTATAAAGGGTTTTACTAAAACCGCGATATGTGTTTCGCTATACAGTAGCTTCCTCGAGCGTTTTAACGCGTAAAATGAAGAGTGATCACTCAACCTGCTTTTCTTCAATTTTAGATAGTACACGCTGGAAAACATATTTTGATACATGAAGTAAATTGATTAGTCCTATTTATAAAAAATTCAAAATTACCACTTGCCGGAATTTTTGCGTTGTTGAATACAAAGATGAGTCGCAATATCAAAAGTTTAGTTTATAAAATGTAATTATAGTGTAATAACAAGGAGCTAATATGTATTATAGGGAATAAACACTTGATATTATTGAATATTTCAATCTAAAACACATATTGACTCAATCATTCACAAAGAGATGAAATAAATCATTATGATAATTATAATCATACACACAAATGATCCGCGATATTTTGTACCTATAGAATATCTCAGGTTTCTAAGAAAATGCTCCCATAACACTCCAAAAACTATATCTAATTGAAAATCAAATGAACCCCAATTTAAATGGTTGTTGAACAACAAAGTGTCTATTTCGTGCTAGGAATCGCACGTCAGATGGTATTACTTCGTTAATCCTCAGCTCACACAAGTTTCAACTCCTGTAGGTTCTCATCCACAAGAGGACGTCAGCTGGTTGACGCAAAAAACAGATCTTAACAGAAACAAATTACGGAAATGTGTGAAAAAAGATATTAATTTTTGTCAATAAACATTATCAATTCTCAATTGATATGTATAGAATTGGAAATTTGTGTTCTATAATGTCAAATTTTAAAAAAGGATACAAGAAGCTGTGTGAATCGTCGTCGAAGATATCCCAAATTGTACTGAAAATGAGTTTTCACCTTTGAGATTCATAGAAATGAAATTTTATTTAATATTTCAAAATTTTATCTGTAATGTTCCATGAAAATATATTCATTCTCAAAATAAATTGTATGTATTGAAAAAAATATTTAGTATCGGTAAGGGAAAGCAGTCGTTCAGATGGATTGGAGAAGTGGAATGCTAAATAGATGTTTTTATTTATCCCCACAATCACAATAATACAACATAGGAAAACACTCCGTTTAAACTGTACATATGGTGAATTCTCAAATTTATCTTTTCAGACAGCTGCTACTATCTTTTGGCTGGGAGTAACAATTTCCTGAAGCTAACTAGTTTAGATTTGTCTGAGAACGACATCTACAATCTACGTTTCGTACTCGCAGAACTCAGTGGAATGGATGGATTGAAAGCTCTACAATTGGAGGGCAACCCATGTTATGTAAGATAATATAGTCTATATCTTTGTACATGGATAGTCTATATACAAATTTATTATAATCTATGTTATATCGTTGTAGGACGATGTGAAATCGGTGTTTGAATATTTCTCTCCAAACAACGATATAATTAATGTTACGTAACGCTACCACTAGATGTCAGGACAATATACTAAAACTCAAAATGCATTGGTGTGATTACTAGGACCTTGAACCCCTTCCCCATGTAAAATATTTTGTAAGGAGTCATGATGTCGAATTAATGGAGTTATTCAATAAATTTTACATTCATAGAGGTGACAAATGGCACAGCTTGACAATGTCAACTTGGTACTTCAATGCTCAATGTTGTTTATATTCGTGAATAAATAATTGAATGTAGAATTTATATGACGTAAGAGATATTTTTTGAATTATCATCCATTAATAAAATATCTGAACAAAATACTTGCCACAGATTTAGCTTGTTGCACCATCTATCAACGCATGTACAAAGTTCGGTAAGAACTAGGGTTTCTATGCATTTTATAACTGACGAATAGAAATTGCATGGCGATGTTTGAAATTTTGTTCACAAGAACGTTAATTGAATAGCTTCGAAAAGGAACAATATGGCAACTAGGTGTCGCTCGCAATATTGCGGAATTAAAAAAAATATGTTTGTGGTAAATGTAAAAGATTGAGTCTTTATAATCCTTTTCCATTTCTACTTTTACAAAAAATATATTTTATGCTTGGTTCACATTGCGCTTTTTTGAACAAGCTAAGTTGTACATTTATTGGTTCATTCTCCTTAGTTTCTTCAAGCGTTACTAGATGGAGGCTCGAACACTTACTGAATACATATGGATCACAGCAGGCCAGGTACCTTGATAAGTTTGAAATATGTTTCTGAATTAATTATTTCCTTCAAACCAATGAAATGATGAAAAAATTGAACGCTAGACCACCAAAACCGAGATGAAACGGTTCTTCCCAACAGCGGTGAAACTGAGAGCCATGAAATTATTATATAACTATTCTTTCAATCATATATGTTATATTCACTTTCTTGAATTTGACTTTTTAAAAAAACACTTTTTATTTTCAAGTACAACTTTTACAAAATGAC
>WOGR01009185.1:0-11470 GCA_015342045.1 Leptinotarsa lineolata | reverse complement strand
CGTTACAAAATGATCTTTCTCAAAAAGCCGACGAGCCACCCATTTCCATTTGAAAAAACCAACTTAACTGGAAAAATTCATATTTGCGACTATGAAATAATTCGTCAAACGACTGTGGAGTCACAAGCCTCACAGTCGTAGTTTTTCCATGTTACTTGATCAAGAATGAAGCGATTTACACGATCCATGGCATTCTAGATCAAAAAATATAACTTGGAATAAAAATGATTTTATTTGTTAAATATTGACAATTGGATTTAGAATGTCATTCTCGATCGAAATAAGTAAAATTATATAGGATGTCCCATTCAAAAATAAAAAGTTGGGGTCATTTCCGGTCAAACTGAAAGTACTGCAAAGCAAGTAAATATAATAAAAAAATGTAAATTCAACTATAATACACAACCCTTAAATTTTGTTTTCCTATCTCCAATAATAAAAAATTTATAGTGGTGAGCCACCGTAGAGAATCATCCGGTATAAAGATTAGAGTAAGAATGAATTGGTACTACTCAATCCACTAAGAAAAACCTATTGTGTATTATTTTTTAATTGAAGTTTGTGGAAATCAAATTGTAGGGTGTAGTTTATGAAATTATTTATTTAATTTGTAGGCAGAATTTATGGATGCAAGTTACTATATCATGTAGTTACTCTTCGAGGTGAATTTTGCCATTTATTACACTTCAGCAGATTCACTATTTTTTAAACTTTGTTCATCTTTTGGATTGTGAAAGCATCAATTTTTCTGCAAAAAATTTCTCTCAAAGAATACTCAACAAGATAATACTGTTTGCATTTCCAATCTGTTTTAAAATGAGGATTTCTTCTCTCTTCGTTCTGGAAATTAATGAACCCTATTGACAAAAAAATTGATTAAAGACATTGTCGTGTTTATGTTTGCGAGTGAATATCAAAAACGCAATAACTTTCATATTTTCACTCAGTTTTGGGAGATCAAAGTCGAATATTTAGCTGGAAAATAATCAATTAACCTTCACGAATTCGCTAAAGCGAAAACTGATTAAAAGATTTCAAGTTACCAGGCAATTTTGACTTTGAAGAGTCGTAGCAAGAGAAAAATTCTATTTGACTAATTAAAACTGATGAATTCCAGGAACTCAGCTTCACGAATTTTCGTAAATTAGCGATTCGGGGGAAATTGATTAGAGAGATGAGTAGTTCAATTCGTTATCCCTACAAGAATGTAACGTTCATTAATGTGCTAGGGATGGGGATCAGAAAGTAGGTAGAGTGATTATCATTTCTTGTGAAACTCCGTTAGACTTTTTTTGTATTCGATAAATATTTGTTTTTCATTCATCTCTTTCGCGAGAAAAAAATGTGAAAATGTTTCTTAATGAACACTCCGCCTGCTAAAGTCGTGCTAGCGTTTTTGCAATCCTCGAAATAGTTCTGATATGCACTTTTTGGTATGCCATTGAGCTCTCTCAGCGATTCGAATTTAATCTCCCGAATCTTTGTAAAACACCGTCCTTTCATGGGTTGCTTCATTCTCGGGAACAGAAAAAGGTTGCCGGGGGCCAAGTCTGGTGAATACGGTGGCTGAGGCATGATTACGATGTTGTTTTTAATCAAAAAACTCCGAACAAGCAATGACTGGTATACAGGTACATTATTGTGATGCGGAAGCCACAAATTGCTTTCTCACGATACCCGAAATCTTCTTCGTATTGCTTTCCGCGAGCAGCGCATACCTTTAAGATAATACTCCTCATTGATGCCACCGTAATCGAAGGAAACGAAGAGGAAAATCTTGACATTTGATCGAACTTGACGTGTCTTTTTTTGTCTTGACTCTCCCGGACTGACTAGACTTTGGTTTCGATGTCGTAACCATATACCCATGATTTATCACGAGTTAACAACTAGCAAAATTGTTTTTCAATTTCATGGTGCTGCAACAGTATTATTTTGTTGTTATTTTATAATAACTTCCAAAATGCTAATTGATTATATTACACGAGTCATCAACACAATACAGTTGTAGGCAATAAAAGTATTTTATAAATTCATCATACAAATATATATGGAATAAAATGAAAAATCCGTTATGAAATAGTCGCGAAATTATCACGGAACGTTTTTACAACTGACTTATAGGACACATTTTTCTATAAAAGTAAATTGTTTTGTAGCAAGCTTATTTTATAACTGCTTCCTATAGCTCTTATGAAATTTTTTTATTAGAATGCTTTCAAACACAATTTTGTTCTCTTTACCATATTGCCACTTTGATGATAACTTCTCAACTATTTTATAGTATGGTGTATTAACTACAATTCTAAAACAATAAAATAACTGTCATGAAATCAAATTGCTTCCTCGAATATATATTTGATGTCCAAGAATAAAATGCAGCACTTAAGAAGAACGAGCTGACATTGATTTCAGAAGCCATGTAATGAAGTATAATTTATCAGTGTCTCAATAATTTTATACCTAATAATGTCGTATATTATTGTTCACTGGAAAAAAATCAATAGAAAAAGTTTGTTTTAGATGAGGACCCACGTAACCTAGTGCTTCAATTTTTTTCTAGCTAAAAACAAAAAAAAAATTTCTAATGATCAAAATATGTCGATTCCAGTGTATCGATAGCAAGCTGAAATGCTTGCTATCGATACCAAATTAGACATTAGACATCAGATGAGTTGAAAACATGAAAAACTGCACACATAGTGATATTTACAGCTGAGAAATTTGATTATGTTAGGTCAAGAGTGAGTGGGTTTATTCAACCCTCCAACGCAACCTGCAAGGGTTTATTGTGACTCAAACCTATTCAAACTCTACCAAACAAACCTAGCTTTTTGACGAAGCCGATTAGTTGGTATGATGAGTGATCTTTCAGGTCAGATGGTGAAAGTGTGGTCCTACCAAACTCTGAAAACTTGATTCGGTTCACGGCGGGGTAGGAACAAAGTATATGCTCTGCTGTTTCATCATATTCTGAACAGAGGCGACACACACTATCTTTTGACAGTCCAAGTCTCTGCATATGATGATTCAGACATCATTGTTCATCCCTACTATAGTCTAACAACTGTTTGGTTTCAAGCTTCGAAGGGTGAATGAGCGCCTTGGAGATTGTGCCACAAGTCTTCGAATCTTCTCGTCATCCAGGTGTTCAATGTTTGTTTGGCAAAGCCTAAAGCAATGCCTATTGAAGTTTCTGGTACGATGAAGTTACTTCATCAGCAGCCTCGTTGCATTCCAGACCAGTTCAGCCAGGAATTCAGATCAGAGACAATTTGTTGAATCTTCCTATTGGGTAGAGTCGTTTTTAGTAATTTGCTCGGTAGGAGCCAGGAGCTTCCAACGCCGCTTGACTGTCAACTAAAATTTCAGTTGACTTCTGTATACTAGATTTCACCAATCCCTCCACACATAACTCAATAGCATAGATTTTCGCTTGAAATGCAGTGGAATAGGTCCCTAGACAGGTTGCGGCTGAAAAGTACATAGATATTATAAGATTATATTATTTAGAACGAACTTGTTTGTAACTAAAAAATTAATCCGTCGACAGAGTGAATATTTGTATAATTAATATTTTTTTCCAAAAACATCAATGAGTGAATGGCGCGCCTGAAGTTTGCCAATAATAGGCTATATATTTGTCAAAAAATTTTGATTCGAAAAAAATATCAATATTTTAAGCACAAACAATGTCTTCAACGGTTTTATGAGTTCGAAAGTGAATTTATCAAAATGGCTTCAAACTTTCTATTTCTTAGTTTTCAGTACGTGATATATTTATTATATTTTCCTGGTGTCCAGTACAAAATCACTTCTTGCGCCTTGAAAAAAATATTTTGAACACTTTTTTATTTCATCGTTATCGTTTTAGGCTGCATTGAATTTTATAACTCTCACTTGGAACTACTAGAAAATTCTTATAAAATTGAATTTCAATTATTTTATGAGTATACTCACAAAACTTTTTTGATGTTAATAAAACTATTTTGTAGTCTTTGCAAAAGGCCTTAAAAAATAACAATAAAGACTATAATGTTTTACAAAACGGTGCCAATTTTCTACTTATAGCCATTTCGTAAACACATTGGAAACATTTCTGGGAGAAAAACAGTTTTATAACTAGTCTCTTCGAAACGTTTCAGCAACTATTATAAATCAAGGGAAAGATTAATCTTCCTCTTGAAGGTTCGAAACACAAGTACCTCCTAATTAATTCATAACTTTACTAAGGCTCTTGAAAACCAAAACATTATAATAGTCCATTAAATCAACCATGATTGATAATTTGAAGCCACTCGGTGATCTTGCTCTGCAGAAAAATACCTGAAATAAAGTTATATTTTTCGATGTTCAATCAGCCCAAGAAAAACTACTTTACCTATTGTCAATGCTTTTCTCATTCAAAATACCAGTTTAGTTCATTGTGAATCTACAAACTAAATAAAATCAATATCTTTTTCATCATCATTTCTCAACATTCCATTTCCATATAGGTTACGTTTTTTTATGTTCGAATAGAGGTCAGCTGAAGGATCCAACCTTGACTATCATTCAAAATTTAACAGAAAGGACGTCATTTATCTTCAGTATTCTCAACTTTGATGAACTGTCACTAATGTCCCTAGTTTCACTTCCAAAATCTATCTCTGTTTTTTTTTATTGTGGGCATATCAAAGTGGATCATGTGGTTCTGATTCTCTCGATTTGAAGAGGATTTTCCGAGTATGAAAAATAAAAGTATTTGTAAAACCATTAGGAAACTTTTATGGGTTTGATGTTTCAATCATCTAATGTGGATTACGGTTTTCAACTAAACTTAAAAGTTTCACGATGAAACTCTACGAGACCGCTCCCCATCGAAGGTAGGTATTGTGCTGGGACATATTCTGGGAATTACTTTCTAATAGGTGTATTTCATATGTATTAATGGATCCACAGGTTAGTAAATTTTCTGTCTTTCCATGTCTCTTTTCGTTTAGTTCGTTGTTTTATTTTTACTCCATACGAGGGATACTACCAGATTCCCACATGCATGCTATCCCAGTCGGGATAGTATGCATGTTTAAAACATGCTTGGAGACAGCTTTATCTATGCTTATTAGATAGAGCTTGCTTAGTTATACCTCCTAGTTAAAATACAGACTTCCACCCACCTGGTAAACTGGATGGACCTTTGTATAGAAAGTCATTGATAAGAATTGCAAAAAAAAATAACCTCCAAAGGAATATACAAGTAGGATCTACTTCATCTATTAATTTTGCTTTGCATAACTTTTTCTCCCTTTAAAATCTAAGGAACATTTCTAATCACTGAGAATACTCAATGAAGTCGTGAGAGCAAGTGGTGTTATTGTTTTACTTAGCACCTGAACATAGTATTATATCAGTTATCAAGTACTCTTACACATTTAAATTAGTTGATTTAAAATAATAAAGATATTATTTCAAATTTGAACTTAAAACTTACGAAGACGTCTGTGAACCAATAGTATATATACCAACGTCACTGGTATTGATCTTGTATTATTTGAAACATCTATTCAAGTAAATATTACATTCATAATGGCAATCGCACATGCACCATACTGCACTTAGATTTTGAACATAGGGTACTTAACTAAAGTAGTATGTCAATGAACATGGTTTTTGATATTCTCAATTTCAAATAATCCATTTAATTTGAGTTGGTTTTATCACGCCTCAATAATTTACTTTCGTATCTTCTTATTGTGGGCGTAAAAAATTTTCAACAACCTGTATCTTAGGAACGAAAACCTCACTGACTGATACTGTCATGAAATTTTCATCTTTTTATATATTCGAGTAATCCTCCAATGAACATCCAGTATATTCAGTACATTTTCTGAAAAATTTGCTGGGAAATAAGTTTGATGTCACCTTCCATTGAAATGAATCCAAGCATGAAAACAAAAACAAAAACTAATCCAGAATACAGCCGATCCGTATCTATATCAGATCAGTTTCGCTCGTGTAATTTGATAGAAACAACTTGCGTATCAGAATGATTCACAACACATCATTCACTCGAGAGGGCTTGATAAATATTCATGCTTTTAAGCGGTTTAAATCAAAACCACAAATATCTCTTTTAAACAGCTGCCAGTTACTCGAGGAAGGTCCGCTTTATCTCATTACAAAACTTTTGGACAACTCGTCAACGCTAACTTGAACACGAGTATTTTGTTAGACAGGTGATTCAGAGGTGGGTTTGACCCATCGAAAGATATGACAGTCTTTTACTTTGCCGAAATAGGCGTACGTTTAGAAGTTGATTTGACAAGGAAGAGCTGGAATTCGAAAGTGAGTAATTTTTCCTAGATTCTTAGATTTCTGATTCACCGTGGTCATTTTTCCATAGGATGTATTTGTATCTTCTGAACTTGTAAGCTGAAAGGTCAAATATAATATTAATATTTATTTTACAATATCAGTACATAAATTAATACAAAATTACGATATATAATGAAATAAATGTGATTGAACTCCACGAGGGTTTCCCCTGTATGTAGAGGGAGTTTAAATGATTTGATGAGTATGAACATATTAACAAATTAATGCATACAGACACAGTTATACAGTCATTCACACTCACACATACTCACGCCATTCATACTCTCATATGTTAAGACAGTTCACAATACAAACAATAAAATTCGAGGGGGATTACATCAAAATTTATTATGAGAATTCTCTGAATAACTTTCTGAGTAAACTTTCATACTTGGAGAAAAAGTTTCAGAAACGTGAAAAATGTTGAGTCTATTTTTTGTTTTGCTTCTGATAATTTCAAGAATACCGAATGAAAATACTTAGTTTCGCTTCAGTTGACACATTTTCTTCAGTTTGGCTTCATTACCTATGGAATTAAAAGTTTTGTATTCACAAGGCCACCCTAGGCCATATGTGATATTTCTCATTCCGCTTATGGTACCATCTATACAGACTTGTTGTTGACGATTTATGAGATAACTCTTCAGTAAGTTGTACGCATTTCCTCTCCTATATATTTGTAATTTCCTCAACATTTTTGGTGGCATACTATATCAAAGGCTTTAGAGAGGTCAATAAATACACATAGTGAAGTTTTTTATGAATCAATTGCTTCGTATATCTTTGAAGTATATGCGCAAATCGCATCTTCGGTTGACTTTCCTTCTCTAAAGCCATATTGACTTCCTGAAATCACATTGTGTTTGTCTAGGAATTTCACAAGTCTCATTTTCAATATTTCCTCAAATATTTTAGCAATATTCGAAATCAGCGAGATTGGACGATAATTTCCGAGTTCTTTTTATCGCCTTTTTTGAATAAGGGTTTTACAATTGCCATTTTCAATAACTTGGGAAACATTTGTGTGTAGAAACATTCATTGATAAGAAACGTTATTGGAGCAGCGATTTGATTTAATATTTCTTCAAATGTTTCTGACCGTATGATATCTCTTTCTGGGGATTTTTTATTTTTTAGTGTATTGATTATTTTTCGGCCAAAGTTTTTTCCAAGTTACAGAAATAATCGTTGATTTCATTTGATATATCTTTTATATCAGTAATAATTTCATTTTTTCCGTTTGTTATTTGCTCAATTTTCAGTTTTTGCCTTACCACATATTTCATTGACGCATTGCCATAGGTTCTAAAAAGTGTTTTCATTTTTTTCTATCACACCTTCAATTTATTTTTATATGCTATATATTTCTTTTGGAGTTTAATGTTATGCGGATTAAATTATGACGTTTTATATAGTTTATTTTGTGTTTTATAGATATAATTAGTCCAGCTGTAATCCATGGTTTTTCAGATTCGATCTTCTTTCCTACTTTCACTGGTTTTGTGTTATTTTCTGTATATTCGAAGAGAGTGTCCACGAATAATTCGGTCACTTTGTCTACATCTTCCGATTTATACATAGAATTTCATTCAAATTTGTTATTAGGCTTGGTTTCATCAATAGCCAAATGACGTTTATATAGGATGAAAACTTTCAAGTATTACAGCTTACAGCTCCCATCATTACCCACAACATAGCCTAGTTACGTTCCCTTTGAGCGAAAAATGAAACGATTCAAAAAAAATTCATTAGAAGAAATAGCTGACAGTGACAAGTATCATTGACTGCTCAGAAAGATGAATATTCAGAATTCATAATTTTTCCATTCAAACCGAAATATCACACTAACGGATCTATCAAGATAATAAAAACAAAAGTCTGGGAATCACGGATTAAACTGTTAAGATTACGATAAAAAATATGTTGGTCGAGCAAAGGGGAAAATAATTACTCTCTACAAAGAACATGTTCGAAATATTCTATTTCATGAACCAGAGAAGTTCAGTTTTGCTCCACATACCATTGAGAACAAAAAATTTATAGTTGCCTTCGAAAGTTTAGGAATCGAAAAATGTGGAATGAGATCTATGATGAAGATCTCATTTGTGATAATCCATTATTTGCACTTGTGCAAGCAGGTAGAAAATAGGGAAAGATTAGGTATCAGTCATCTCTTGATGATGCTAACTTGGTTAGCAAAACGTGCGTCGGGAGACAGCATTTCTATTCTGGCGAGGGAAAAGTATTTTCAATAGCTTCATTTCACGCCAGAGATTGATAATTATTTTTCTTTATACAGAGTATTGTTCAAAATCATAAATTTCAGTAACTATATTCAACACAAATATGAAAATACGGGGAACATAAGTCAATGTAACCACACATGGTCAATAAATTGTTCTTGATCATCAGTTAATGAAGTTTGCGAAATATGTAATCAAATGTGTTGTTGAAGTGTCTAGAAAACTGCAGTTGTGTAACTCATGTTAACTTTTTCATATTATGCGGCACGATATATCATTACACGCAAATTAACATGTCTCTTCTTGGCAAGTGTGAAATCTTGAGTACTTGTTTAATGACACTGTTCTAAAATATTACTCGTGCGTTTAATTTATGAAATTGTGGATCTTATATCATGTCAAAACTATACATTCGTTACTACGGGAGTTAACCATAGATATAATTACGCCATTCAAGTCTGTGTGGGAATCTCGTAAATGGTAAGATATAGAGCCTTGGTTCACTAATGGGAAAATTGCCTGTTTTTGGGCACTATTGAAAAATACCTAAAAATCAATTTTTTCATCTCGCTGATGTACCAGAAAAACCGATAACAACGTTCCAATTCACATTATATCTTCTCAATATCAATAATCATTAAAAATGACAATATGATCACAAAATTTCAATGTATATACCCTGTATGTAGTCGTCAATTTTGAGTTTTTGAAAATGGACCTGTACCTTTCCAGTGGGATTTTTCTATTTTTCAACTTCTAGATATTCAAACTTTCATATCCAGATCCTTTTGGCAGTGTTCAATCGACAGTCGATCAGTTTAACGTGTTTCGTTTACAAAAAAAATAGCCTGGAATTCACTGTGAATGAATTTTTCTCTCCCCATTCAAAGCAGATATGAATTTCCTGAGAGAAGTTGCATATTCCAGAAATCAGTAGTACTATTTCAGTTTGAAAATACTGGAGAAATAAAAAGTATCGGCTTTCGCTGGTTTTTGGTTTTGGTGTTTTTTTAAAATGTCATACAAAATTTCTCAGGAGTTTCGTAGAAACTTCAAATTAGTAAATAACATATTTTTCAATACTTCTCAATGGTTGAGTGCTTCAAATCGAAAAATTTTTGATCCGATAACAGACATCGTTCATCAGTAGTGCTAGCCTGAACCACGAATGTTTTGTTGGACTCAAATTCAAAAGACAATTAAGGACATTCATTGGTCATTCAAAAAAACAACGTTTCTCTAAGCGGTCTGTTGTGAGTCCAAACTTTGTACTTCTCTGCAACTTTCACTGCAAGGCAACTAGATGAATCTGGTACTCAAAAGCGGTCGAAGTCGAAGCTTAGTTCTACAAAAGACCAACCTATCCTAACATAACCGTGGGGACTTTTGTGTATTTCCAACAAAAAATGTTATTTTTTGTCGATTGGGCCTAACGCCACTGATGAGACATTTGGTTAGTTTGACCTCAATACCGACTCATCACTGAGTCCAGTTTTTCATCACTGATTGACTTCTGATTAAACACAGCAAGAGCCAAAATGATGGTTGTATAGAGAATTCAGGTTTTTGAAAGTTGAACGATATGCGAATACCTGTGTAATATCAACATATCTCAAGAATTTGGTAGTTTTTGAAAATAAGCTGTGGTGAATGGAAAAAACTCCGATTTCACTTTCTCATTTGAATATAACCGATCAAAAAAATTGCTACCGAAAATACAGGTCCGTATTCAGAATTTCGAAGATGAAGGTGCCCCAAGTCTGTCAACATCCTATATGATCATATTCTGATAGTAAAATGAAAGGTCCAATGGCAAAGTGTGAACAAAGTTTTAAGATTCAGGCAAATAAAAAAGATACAATAGAAAAAATGTTGGAATTTTTTGTTATTCCCGCATTTCTTTGGAACCAAAAGACCTAGACTGTACCATAATTGAACCAACTATATATTTCTTACCGTTCACGAGAGTTCCATGCATACATTCAAATTTGAATATACACTCGAGTAAGTAAATTATAAGATCTATGGGGTGTTTACATAACAAAAATAAAAAATGTCATTGTATTTGTTAGTTCTTCTTTATTGAGTACTGCTTGAATCATTCTTTGGCTGTTTCTATACTTTGAAAATACATATATTTGCATTATGACATCTCTAAGAAAATTATTGAACTTAAAGATGTAAGAATATTTTCTGAATGTTATTTGGTGAGGTACATATAATTGAAAAGTTTTTTTCTTCATTTGAAATCAAAAATAAAATTGAATAAATCCAATATATAGGTGAATTGCATTTTTTTACATGAATATTGAAGGTATGAATAATATTCAGCCAGGATTTCATCATCCATTCATTCATCACCTTTAAATTATGCCTATATGTTTAAAAACACATTCATCCCAAATTTGGATGCGAATAGTGTAATAGTTCTTGACAACGCTTCGTATCATTCGCGACAGCTTATCAAAGTACCGAATGAAAGGAAGGAGGAAAGATGGAATACATGTATATTAATGGATAAAAATTTGTATTTTTAAGATAACTATATCAAAAACCAACTACTTGAAGTTTGAAAAAGTGTATGCTCTTGAGATTATTGCTGAAAAGTATGGACACACCATACTGAGACTTCCCCCTATTTTTGTGTATTCAATCCCACCGAGTTGATTTGGGCATCAGGCGTAAAAATAATTTTCCAAAATTTTAGAGGAAATTGTAAAGCGGATCAAAGAAGTAGTATCTAATATTACCGAAGAAGACTGGCAGAAAAGGATTGAAAAAATAATTTCAGTTGAAAAAGACTATATGGAGATTGGGCACTTCCATATTGATGGTGGAAATAAATTTATCATCGGATCAAATATATATATAGG
>WOGR01009184.1:0-11470 GCA_015342045.1 Leptinotarsa lineolata | reverse complement strand
TACGTGGTAAGAGATCATCATGAAAAATGAGAAATGAAAATTTTCTATGTTTTTTACCACTTTTATTCGTAACTAAAGTTACTGCAGTTTCGTCCTAAAAGGACATTTTCAAACTTTTACATTGAACTCGGTTCAATAGGACGAAACTGCATAACGAATAAAAGTGGTAAAAACATAGAAAATTTTCATTTCTCATTTTTCATGAAGATGATATGAATTACCTTTGCACTGCCGGACGAAATTTTCCAGCTGGAACATATCGTAACGAAGACGATAGAGATCGTTCAGTTTCAGTATCCCTTTTAAACATCTCCTGAGTATCTTCAATGACTATACCCTTGCCACATACGGAAAACAGTAGCTACGATTCGTCAGATCTCGTGATGACAACAATTGTCTGACTGACTATAACTGCTGCTGGTCTCACTGCTTCTGCAACTTCTCCTGAAATGAAAATCAAGACTATCGAACTGAAAGTGGAGTATATATTCCCTAATGATGAAGCTGAACTAAAATTGTTGCAAGCAATGAGATCTGATACACCTCTGATGATAACATATAGAAGATGGGTGTTACTAGAACTGCTAGCCATGACTACGGGTTCGAACAACGAAATATGGAATGTGAAGACGTGTTCTATTGTGGATAGTCCCAGTTACATTAAACAGTTTTTCAAACAGATCGTTGTAATAATTTCAGATGATCATTCAATAATATCGATATAACCTAAACTAGACTGACTTTGAACAGTGACACATACCCACATGGACGTATGAGATTAAATTTTGTAAAAAATTATTTTGTCGAAGCTCCATGGTGCCTACACAGACTTTTATTCAAGTTTACGTCGTTAGAAGGCAACCCCTACTTGACTTCACAGCATTCAAAATTCGATCCGTTTTTGTCACAGACTGCTCTAAAAGAGTTTTTATAATCAACCATGGTAGATTTGAATCTGGACTGAATTTCTCGCCAATACTAATTGAAATTTAAGATTGTATCATGGAATTTAAGGATATTGTAGGAGATTTTATGGTTAGTTACTTATTTCGTTCGTCGATTTCAGCGGCTCTTCAACAACGGAACCCTTGGAACATTCGGTCCACGCATGCGTTAATATCCAACCGTTCATTATGACTGATCCGATGCCCGTGGTACTGTCGAATCATTCGACACTACATCACTGAACGCGTTGGATGAGAATCTCATCCTAGAAGCGGTTGAAGGTCATCGGCAACACGTAAGAGAGCCTATTAGTTGTATTCTACTGTGGTTGAAGCTCGTAGCCGTATTATATAAGAGTTCCTTGTGGATTGAGAGGCAATTCTTTCCGAAGGAAATGACTATCGCTGATTGTATCAGGTCGATACGTTTTGTGCTAAAGCTTACGAAACCGTACAACTAACTTTTTCCTCATATGATCCATAACAAGTGAATTCCAATGAGAAAAATATTCACCTTTATTTCGACAATTTTGTAGAATGCACTGAACTTGATGAAATCTGAAAGCTGCTATCTGATGCTAGTATTGACTATGTGGAGGGCCATTAGAAATTCATCACTTTCGAAAAGTACTTTGCTAATTTAGAAAGTGAGAAGCCGCATATCATTAAAGTTGAAACATATAACCAGAAGATTTCGAAAGCTTATTGTTTGAGTCATAAAGGTGAACACATTTGAAAAACTTGCTATGCTCAAAAGTGGCATTACCGTAAACGAAGATAAAAAATGGAAAAGAAGTAGAGTGGTAATGACGGGACTGGACCTCCCTCCAACTGTATTCCCTGCCAGTGCCACCACACTGAGTGTAACCTTGACCCTCTTTTCTATTCTGCGCCTATGAGTTGTTCTTGAGTTACGTGTAACGTCATGAGCTGGAACCCCTTTTTTACTCTCCGCCCATGACTTGGCTTTTAGTTGCGTGTGACTTCATGATCGTGAAGTCCTTTTTTACTCTCCGCCTATGATTTGGCCTCCAATTGCGTAGTCACACGTCACACGACCTTGGAAAAATCCTAACCGACCTTGAGCTATGACCTGAATGGAGACAGGCTTTGTCCTTGATACATAACCTTGAGTTTGAGTGATTTTGAATTATTGTTCTTAGTATATTATGAACTTGAATTTGAGTGACATTGAATGGAACGTTATAGATTTACCTCGGATTGGAGTGGGGAGTTGTGCTCATAAGAAAAATGTGTTGTGGATATTTCTTTTTTTTTTCATATTCTCCTCATAATCGTGTGGTATTATATACAAGATGTATACGTGTAGTGAATGTGGAAATAGTTTCACACGGAGTGACAATTTGCGTCATCAGCGGGATTAATGTATTCTCGTAAATAATGAAGGACCATTTACGTCGAAGAGGTCTAGGTTAAACCCTCCATCACCTCCAGAAATGCAGACCTGTTTGTAATGCAATTAGAATATTGCAAGTGATCAGATGAATGTTCATCGAAGGACTTTGCAACATAGAACAGATGCATGTGTTCAATATGGAGATGGTATTAAAATCATACGCACAGCCTTCAAGTGTAGAATTGTGAGCTACAGAGTGGATAGTCAAAACCATCATGTGGATTATTCCACATTTTTCGATGAATTGAAGCAGAACGTTTTGAAACTACTCGAAGAAGTGTTAGTTACTGTCTTCAAACTAAGGAGGTTTTAGAAGTGGAATCATTCAATAGTCCCAATCAAGTTGTCGATCAATCGAATGATTTGAATGTGGTTTATAACACTTTTATTGATGCTTTATCTCCTCAAGCAATGGAATGTTAAGATCGTGATTCAGGTATATGATGTATTCACAAAATTGATTATTGGATGTGAAGAGAAAATATATTTTCAGGTTGGACTATCGAGGAAATTCTGTTTATGAAGGTTAATGTTAATAGGTATAGCCCTCTTGGAGGGTCTTCTTATATCAAGTTACCCAAATTTATTGAGTTGAAGAAAAGTCTTGTGAATGTTATCAACCAAGATCAATACTTTTTTGCATGAGCTGTAACTTCAGCTTTGTATCCTGCCAGTGTAAGAGGGTGTGAAATTTCATCTTATCTTCACTTCTTTATTGGATTTTCCAGTAAAGTTGGAACATATTCCTAAATTTGAGATTATGAATGATTGCTCTATCAATATTAATGGTTTGGGAAATTGTTTCAAAAATGGTAGAGTTGAATACGAAGTTATGGGCCCGTTACACTATTCGGAACGTAGACTTAATAGTCATGTGGATCTGCTGAATATAATGGATGATTCCGGTAAAAGTCATTATTGTTGGATTCAAGATTTATAGAGATTAGTATCATCTCAAATATCTGCACACGAACATAGAAAATATTTCTGTGATGGTTGTTTATTGAACTTTGGTTATGAGCGGGTTTTATTACGACATTATTTGAATGATTATAATGACATATCGACATCAACACCAACCACAAAGTTCAAAGTTAATGAATTTGGTGAATGTGTACCTGAGAATATTTTGGAATTTTAAAATATCGAGGAACAGTTGAGAGTTCCATCCACCGTGTACGCTGATTTGGAATCAATCATGAAACCGGTGCGTACAAATGAGCCAAATTTTACTAATTCTTTCACAAATCGAATCTATCTTCATAAAGCATATGCTTTCTCGTATCTCATGAAGTGTCCTTTTGATGATTCTATTACAAAATTTGTGTTGTATAGAGGGGCTGATGCATCTAAAGTTTTTGTTTCAAACTTGGAGGCTGACGTCACCAATATATATCACAAATATTTGGAAAATGCCGTTTCAATGAACGCTTTGACTGTTGAGGAAGAACACGATTTCAATATTACCACTACATGTGGTATATGTGGAAAGATAGAGAGAAGAAAGAGAATGATATCAAAGTACGTGACCACTGTCATCTAACGGGGAGAAAAATGGAGCTACACAATCCGTTTGTAACCTCAACTTCAAATTTCCCAATTTTTTTTCGATTATTTTCCATCATTTCAGTGGGCTGTCTTTTGTTCATAAAAGATTTATGCACCAATAAAAGTGAAGTTCATTTCATCGCTCGAACTGAAGAGGAATATATTTCTTTCACGAAACATTTATTTATTTATAGAAAACAAATTACATCGAAATGGTCAAATAAAAAATGCATCTCTTCAAGAGTTGGGCAATGATTTAGATGAGAAACACTTTGTGGAAATGGGAAAATATTTTCCGGAAAATGATAAATTACAACTTATGAGACAGAAAGATGTTTTTCCATACAGTTTTAACTACTCAGATGAATTGAATTATTCAAGTATACCATCAAAGGCGAACTTTTTGACAAACTGAATAAAAGACATATTTCTGATGACGATCATGATAGAGTGAAGCAGGTTCATTCAATTGTCATGGTTTGGGTGAATATTCTGACATATACTTGAAATCAGATGTTATTGTGTGATATTTTTAATAATTTCAGAAACATGAGTTTCGGTAGATATAATTTGGATCCTGCTCATTATTTCACATCTCCAGGTCTTTTTTGGGATGCTATGTTGAAGTATACAGGCGTTGAGTTGGAATTATTGACAGATATCGATATAGTGCATTTTTTTCAAAATGATATACGTGGTGGTGTTCATTGGAGAGACAGCACATTGCCAATTAGCAAATTTTTCCAAATTATAATCCTGATGAAGCTTCATCATTTATCATGAATTTGGATGCAACAAATCTGTATGTCAGAGCATGTCTCAATCACTAAATTTTGGCGGGTTCACATGGCTGACCTCCGATGAAATAAGTAAACTAGATATCAATAGTATTTCAGATGATAACCCTCAAGGATACATTCTTGAAGTAGATATGCACTATCTCGTTGAAATGCATGATTTACATTCAGACTTACCATTTTTGGTTGGAAGTATCATACAACATCATACAACATCATTTGAATGATAAAAAAAATATATCGTTTATTATAGAAATTTGAAACAGGCGGTTCGTAATGGTTTGATAGTGATAAGGACTCATAAAATTCTCAAATTCGATCAGTCATAATGATTGAAAGAATATATCGATTCAAATATCGAGCTGAGAAATGAAGCCACCAATAAGTTTGAGACGAATTACTTCAAAATGAATGTAAATTCCTTGATGGAAAAACTTTTATGAAACAATAGAATAGACATTCGAATTGTTACACATTGGGAATCTATACGCAGAGGTATGGGAGCCAATGTTCCGATAGCTCGCCCTAATTTCAAAACATTATCTATATTTGCCAAAGACTTTGTAGTCATACATATGGGTGAAGTTTAGGTTTTTTATAAAAAACCATTATACTAGGGGTCAATAATCAAATTAGTTTTCATGGCATAGGTGCGAAAGCCTATCACATTCAAAGTGTGTCGAATGAAATTAAAAGAAATGACGATTACATTAGGATTCTTGAAACAGGTGTTACGATATTGCGAGAGATGAATGTATTCAGAAGTGATTTACATGACATTCATACATTGATGTGTAATAAAGTCGCCTTATCTCATAAGGATGATAAAAGATTTTTAATTCCGAATACCACCGAAACATTACATTAGGGTCATTTCGATATTGAATTCTATAAAACAAGCTCCCAACAAAATCCGAGTATTCTTTTGAAAGTATTGAAAGATGAGAACAATAGCGTCGATGAAAATATAGATCTACTTATTGAATTATTGCAACCTCAATTTCTGCGTTTAACAATTTGGAAAATTCATACTTGTCGAAAGATCCGATCGAATTGTTCGTTGTATCATTATAATTCAGAATTGAGATTCCATTTCCATGAGTGTTTGAGTCACAATTAGTTTACCGCGAGTATATGATATGACGGATAAAATTAATCATTATATTTCATTCCAAAACTAACAATTGTGCATATTAGGCATTCGTAGGATCACACTGATTGTATAAAATGTGCAGTAGCTAAGTTTCATAACATTGTGGGTAAAAATTATCAAAATTCTAACAATTTTATGATTATATGACCCTGAAGTCTAGACAATTTCATTATTTTATTGAAGGGTGGAAGAAGCAGTTTAATTATTTGAAGAAAAAAGTTCATTAACACATTCGGGTAGGTAACTCCGACCGTAGATCGAAAAGTGCATTTATACATTCAGAAGCCCATTAGCACATTCAGAAGTGCGTTATCACATTCGCGTACAAAATCCCTAAAAGTCTATTCACACATTCAGGTAAGAAACCCCGACCGTAGATGAAAAAGTACATTAACATATTCAGAAGTCCATTTGCATATTCAGAAGTGCATTATCACATTCGGGTATAGAACCCCGAAAATTCCATTAGCACATTCGGGAAGTTTTATAGGGTGGGAAATGTAGAAATTATGTGATTATATGAGACTGCAGTCTAAACATTTGTAAAATCTCATTTCCCCACCAGAAAGCTTAACCCTTCCAAACACTAGAAAAGACGCATTTTAGAAGGGATAACTCATCATTCTGTTGTATATCTTACCCATCAAACTTAGTTGCAGTAACACAGTCATGTCAAGTGATATAGTTGAGTCAAGCAACTGTCAATTCTTAGCAGTTGAAATCATCTTGATGTGAGTACACTCTACTATATTATTCATATCGAATTGAGAGGGTTATATTTCAAGGCGAGATCAATTTTGTTAAAGAACGTTTTTTAGCTTTCTACAAACTATTTTTTGTATAATTCAGTGTTCATATAAAAGTATTTGTTTCGTGGTATTTTTTCTTCGTGTAATTCAATGTTTTTTATGAAAGTAAATGTTTTCGAAAGGGTGCTTTTATGTATAAGTCATATAACCTTGAATATTCTGAACAACTTTGAACTATGTGTACGTCATATAACCTTGAAAGTTCTAGAAGACCTTGAGCTATGTGTATGTTATATAGTGCGTGCACGTCATATGGAATTCTTTTTTTTTGAATTGCTTCCTTCCTTCCAGTTCAGTAACACAGCCAAGTCAAGCAACACGGTCTACGCCGTCCATTCTCAGCAGTTGACATCATCTCGATGTAAGTACACTCTACTATATTATTCATATCAAATTGAAAGGGTTATATTTTAAGGCTGGATTAATTTTTGTAAAGAACGTTTGTTGGCTTTCTACAATTTTTTTTTGCATAATTTAGTGTTCATATAGAAGTGTTTTGAATGTACTTTTTCTTTCATGTAATTTAATGTTTTTATGAAAGTAGTTATTTTCGAGAGGGTAGATTGTGTTTGAAAGTTACTTCTTTGTATAGAGTTACTTTTTCAAGATTACTTTTTCTGAAATATTCCCACTTTTTTTGTATCGAAGTGGAGAAATAGAAAGCAAAAACTTTTGTTTTGTCAGCTATTCATATTATATTGTCTATTATTTTTTCACATGTTTTCAAAACCATGTCTATGTTGAGAGAGGCGTTATTGAACCCATTAATCTCTGTGAATCGACCAGAAATGGATGAAGTGGAGCGCAGAAATGTAGTTGTTCAACAGAACGTGACCCTTCAAGAAGCTAGTGCAATATTACCACTGGCGATGACTTCTATACAGCAGATGGCCAATGCTAAATCCTTTTTAAGGGTTTCAATCAAAACCGCGTGGAGCTGGATGACTACCCCTCCAACTTTGAAAATGTGATGGCGACTTACACCCCGGATCTCAATGAGTCACTGCCGGACTTATCGCAATCCGTTGTGACTGATGTATTAGAGTTGAAGGAAACGTATTCGAAGAATGTGATACCTCCACATAGTTTAATTATTCAGAACATTTCGGATGATGAAAATGAGAGTTGTAGAAGAAAGAGAAGGGAGAGTGAAGAAATGATAACGAAGAAGATGAAGAAGGCTAAAAAGTCTAGGTTAGGTCAATCAATGTGAGAGAAATGAGAGTCATAGCACGACCTTCTACATCAGTCCAGCAGGTATTTATCAATACTCCATACCTGAGATCATATGACGTGTTCATAACTCAAGGTCATATGACATATATTTAGCTCGAAGTCGTGTAATTTCATTCAATGTTAAGGTCAAATTATTGGAAGTTTTGAGCTTCACACTGCGAATAACTGACTACTCGTCCACTCATCATGAATCAAGTAACACCAGTTATGCAAGAAGCTGATCCCACAAGTGAGCCTCATTTCGTTTCTTCTGAGGATTCATCCTATGGAGGAATTCAAGTTGAAGTTATCAATTCAACGTGTCCGGACGACAACTTTGATTGCTATTCAGATACCACAATTGATTTAGATGAGGAACATGTATTCGAATTCTAGGCTGACATATATGGTCAGTTCAGCTAATCATTCGTAAATCAACTGATAACAGGTTGGGTGTCTAAGCATACACTTTGGTTAATGTATTATTGGTGTCAATAATATTTCTTTGAGAATAATTTTTTTTCCATCAAATCGTTCAGTGTTGAAATAACAACGACAATAATGAATATTATAATATTTATTACACCAAATCGATGTGGGGAACATAGTTACCAATTATACAAGCATTTAATCGGCAAAAGTTTGACAGTGGCCTGTCCACAAGCTTCGCAGAAAGTTTGCGTCATTCCCATCATCGATATAGTATAATGGAGGTTAATATGTTCATATTCACACCAATTATTATTTCGATGGGAATAAAACCTAAAAAAACACCAACATAACATTTGGATGTTATCGTCAATGGTTCGTATACGCACATAGGAGTCCGTCACACAGTACAGATCTGACAGATTTTCCACAGTATCACTAACGTTCAACCACCGACTGCCGAGTCATCAGCGATACCCTCATCTTGTTTTGGGTCCATTAGACCATCAATTTCCTGTAGATTATCAGCAACCGCTATGGCTCCACCGTCTTCTCCAACAGCGATGTCATCTACTCTGTTGATTATGTTGTCCTTTCCTCTCCTTCGATAATGCCATTGGGAAGTTCGTCCTCTTCATCCGAAAACCAATTATTCTCGTCTTCAAGTTACAATTTTTTTTCAATTTCTGAGTGAAAGTTTTGAAGCTACTATTAATACTACTGGATAGTAAGTGAAGTGAAGTTCAGAATCGCGAGTCGATTTTCATGTTTTTTTTATCGTGGAGGCGGTATCCCCACCACTCTACTCATGAGAGTATAGTTGAATTCATCAATGAATATTTCAACATCTAATAGTGAATACTGATATGCCTTTTCCGAAAAAGTGGGACTCAAAACCGAAAGTGTGCAGTGATTCAATCAAAATTAGTCAAGACTCACGATTCCGAAGACTACGAATGATTCAATTCCTGAAGTATGCATCCAACATCAGTGCTGCAAATGTTTTGTCGGAATCGTGTGTAACAATATAATTTTTAGAAACATTTGTGTGAACTGTGCAGCAAATCGCGAGCTACTAGTTCAACGTTGTATCCATTGGGATAACTACAAAGTAGATTATTGGAAGTATTTATGTAGTATGTGTAGAAGTGGTTGGATATCATGCGAAAGTTTTGGTGATTTCTATCCCGATGAGAACATTCACTCCCGAAATTCTTGGTGTTTGGAGAGTGAAGATCAGATGAAGACTAGAAATCCATGGTAACGTTATTCGAACATACATTCCATTGGTTATGGTACGTACTATCACAACGAATGCCGATATTTGAATATTTGCATTAATATATGTGATGAATAGAATCAGTTTGGATATTACTAGTTTTTTTACGATATAGAACCTTAAATTCACTCTAAATTCGACAATAGAAATACAATTTCATTATATTATCTTCATTTTTCGTTGAGTACAATAATACTGTAATAACACTAATGAACTTTCATCAATCCAAGAGTTATGGTCTCCAAATAATCCCAACCACTTCACAAATAGACGATGTCCTATTTTATTTCAAAACTCGCTCAATCAAATATGTATTGGGAGCTTTTGCTTTATTCAATTCCATTTTTTAAAAGCAACCTTTGATTGGATGTCCATTCACATCTTCTAGCTCATAAGTTATAGGGTCTGTTCTGTTAATTTTCACAACTCTAAAAAGTTCAGTGGTGAAGTTTGCTGTATAACCTTCAGCGAATACGCTTTTATACTTGCTGATTCCCACCATATCTCCGATTTTGAATTGACTTTTTTCATGTTTGCCATACTGCCTCTTGAATCTTGCATAAACGGACAATTTTGTGGATGTTTTATCCTCTACAGGCTTCATGTCAATGGTGCGATAAACTTTGTTGTTATATTGACTGGTAATTTTAGGAAGAATATTCAACTAACTGTTATGGTCTTTAGGTGAAAATTGTCTATAAATCCAACTTTTCAACGTCCTGATAACTCGTTCCGCAATTGCAACCTTTTTTGTTCTGAATATTGAGTAATGATTGATATGGTGCTCCCTCATTAACGATCAAAATTTCGAATCATAAAACTCGGTACCGTGATCAGATTCCTCGGGATATGCTATGCATCTTTCAACACACTAGCCATAGCTGCAGTAACTGAATCAGCAGTTCTATTTTTCAAAGGTCTCGACCATACATACTTCGAATAACGATTGATTACTATGAGGATGTATATATCATTGTCATTTTCTTTAGCAACGCGCCGGCTTATGTATTTCTTTCACAACCTGCCATTTCGCATTACTTTTATATGGCTTCTTCAAGGTGATGAAGTTGAAGAATAAGTTCTCTACTATTCAGGCGCAGGTTCAACGACTGATTGTTCAACTTCAGTAAAAGTATCAACTAACTCTGTTATAACGTCAATTCGCTTTTCCACATCACTCAATTCATCAAAGATGATTCGCATTTTTTGTGTTTTCAATTAATGTATTCTCTGACATGACGTAGCACTGGTACAATTAATTTTTGGAAAGACTTCAGGGTTGACTCCTTAGTTTCTCTAATGTGATCGTCAACATATCCTTTAGTGACAAAGTCTTTACCGTCTACAGGTTCAGCAACATTCTGCAAACCGCTCATTCTGAATGCCATGATCACCATGTGGTGATCATGGAATGAATCCAACACTCGATCTTCCAAGTGGTTTATTAGGCCCAAATTTATCAATTGTGATATGCATAGTTAGATCGTCTGTGAGTAACTGAGCCAGTTTCACACATAGTGTTCATAATTTTGCGGTCAATAGACTTCCTTACGTAATTTCTCAATTATGGCCAATATTTCATTATCGTGCCCGGTATGTCCAGCCATTCATGAACACCGAAGTGATAGAAGTCAATCAATCAATTCTTCGAGTTCATTCCAATAAACATAATCTATATGCTTATTTCAGATACATATTTTTGATGGGTATTTTGATTATGCCCGTACCTTCTTCACTAGGGTTTTTCAGTGGGTTTCCATTGGATAATAGTGGTAGGATTATTTCTCGATACTTTTTCCAATTATTCGTTAGTAGACCCAGTTTCCTCTCATTGTATTTATATGCCACCATAAGTGGACATATCGACTTTCATGAATAT
>WOGR01009183.1:0-11471 GCA_015342045.1 Leptinotarsa lineolata | reverse complement strand
TTTTCAATAGTTTTGGTGATATCTCGTCAATTCCTGAACAGGTTTTATTTTTCAGTGATTTAATAATATCAGATACATCGGTTTCAGTTAGATATGGAACAAAAATACTATTTAGAGAGTTACTGGAAGCAGTACAATTGAAAGTAGGATTTTTTCCGAAATAGTCATCTGTTTTGTTTTTTCAGATTTTCGAAAATTGTATTGCAAAAGCATCGGCCACCACCTTTATATCATAAATAGCTATTTTATTCTCTCCAGTGTTGGTCTATATCTACATATTTTCTTTCCTTTTTAATTATCGTTTGTTTGTTTTTATTTTTACCTTAACGCTGTATGATATATTATAGTAATATTTACAGGCCCTCTCTCTCCCTTTCTCTCTCTATTTCGATATAACCCTGTGATTTTGCAATTCATAGACAAAGTAACTAATTCCTATTCCCCGTTTCAGATTATCAAACACCTGCCTAAGAGTAGCGAGATAATTTGCGCTACGGTTGACAGAGAGAACGTCTTCAAAGAGAGAGCCTACCTATTTATAAAAAACCACAGTGACAAATGGCACGGAACCAATCTGTCAGCTGGACGAGAGTTCTGTTGCAAGGATAACATGCCGTACAAGTGCCCGGCGAGCTAGTGATTAATGAAGTTTTTAATAAAAACGTTTCATGTAGTAATGACTGTCTATTATTTCCTCGATTTGAGAATTTCATAAGGAGATACACGGATAGTCCATTCAATGAACTTTTTCCCATGTAATTACTGAATATTAGGAGACATGAACTTTTTGGCAATCTCGACGTGATTATTGTCAACCTAAAAATTATTTCTACTTGTTAGTCAACGTGAAAGTTTTTCGCGACTACTTCAAAAATCGAGTATTCTATCGAAAAAAAAAAACATCCCCAGTAAAACTGTAACTTTTAAAGAACGATAAGCAAGTTTTCAAATTTGTTGTTGGTTGATATTTTTCGGAGACAAGAAATATGAAACTCACGCCCTAATTCACCACTTTACAGTTCACTCTGTTCATGTACTTTAACAGGTTTGAAGTGCCTAGTCTTGAAAACAATCAGTTCGCAGGGAAAGGATTATTTTTGTAATATTGGCAAAAAATGGCACTTTCTGAAAACTAACTCAAAAAAATAAATTGTAGCATGAATTTACATCCCCTTTGCGACTCCCCTGATATCGAGTATCAGGGGAATTTTTTTAAAGTCATTTCGGACATAAAGTCAATTTTTTTGCAAAATTACAAAAATGCTCTTTTCACTTCAAGTTCAAATTGATTCCAAAATTATGCACTTCATACCGAACAAACAAGTGTGAAGTGGTAACGATTATTTTCACTTGGCGTGGTGATTAGAATGTGATTTTTGGAAAATTTTTGGCACTAAAAGAAATACTAACGAACAATATCTTCATTGTAACTCGCTTAGTTTTGATGCAGGGCTATAAAAAAAATTAAGACAGTAATAGGTGAAACTTTGAAGTCTGTCATTTGTGGAATAAGAACCACCTTGTTCGATTGATGACCTATTTATTTTGTGGAAATTCATATTGAATATAGGAGAGAGGAGATAACTTTTGTCTAATTTCTATTGAGATTTTGATTTTTTAAGACCGCTTTAGGTTTATCAAACCATTCTCAAGTGTTTGACAAACAAATCTATACAAGTGCAAAAGTCACTCACTTAACACTCACTCATTCATCTGTGTCTCCGTATTGGTAAGTCCTAGGAAGCTAATATTTGGTATATAGGTGCTTCTTGGGTTTCAGATGCGCACTACGAAAGGATTTTCAAATATTACAACTGGTGCGCCCCTCGTGGGGGTAACAGGGTCGCGTTCACATATGAAAATTACCTTTTTGTACAACTGTCATTAAAAATGACATTTTTAATGGTTGTCAGGAGTTTTAAAAGATGATGTTTACGAAAAATCGGGTTAAAAATATTTTCAACACTAGTGTTGTGTGTTATGAACAATAGATACAGATTCAATTAAATTCTGTTACAAATGTATTATATACATTAATTACATTATTATTATTGTCATTATTATTTATGAACATTAATATGGAAAGTACAATTAGAACGACTTGTGATATTAATTCCTTGCGATGTTGAAGAGCCTTGTAATATATTTGAGCTAGCTGAGTAAAAAATTTCATGGGCATTATTAAAATAGTCAATTTTTTTTCCAAAAATGCAAAAAGATCCACCTATTCTGGTTTTTCTATTTGGAATTTGAACAATTAATGATTTACCCAATAATTTAATGTCTTCTATTAATAAATGGCACAGCTCTTCAAGCAGGCACCATATATTCCGAAAATAGTAGCAACTTTTATCATCAAATATTTTTCATCTGGCGCCTCATTTATAATCCTCTGGATGAACTTTGGACCTATAACTTTCATTTTTCCGCTTTAAGAATGCTATTACTTTGAAATATTTGCTTGTATCAACACCATGTTTAATGAGCGCACTCGACTTTATCATTGAAAACTTGCTCCACAAAGTTGACGAGTTACATATTTATGATTCATCTTCTAGATAGGCTAAGAAGACGGTTTCGCTGAAATTTCCTTCGACGTTTTTAAGTCTATACCAGCTAAGAAAATTAGAATATGCGATATCGTACTGCTGAGCCGTTTTTTTTTGGTAACAATTCAATTGAAGCTCTTTTTCCAGCCTCTTCAATATCGTCAGCAACACATAATTCCCCACTATTGTTCTTCATTATGCAAGACAATAAACATCAGCAAGAACGCCTGAGCTGTAAACAGTACTGTTTGTTGGTAACCAAGTGATTCGGCGTCACCTGACACGGCCACTTGACAGCAAATGCGATAACATGAAAATAGTTAACTGACAAGAGATGTCAAAAAGTGTTTTCATAGAAATATTGAATTTATCTATTTTATTATGAAAACAGGACAGTTGTACAAAAAACTTCGTATGATATTTGTGTTAAAAGTAAGTTTTATTTTGTTCGTGAAATTGTTCAACTCGCTACGCTCGTTTCGTGAAAATTCTTCACTCACAAAATAAAACCTTACTTTTAACACTTATATCATAAATAGCTATTTCATCACTGTTTTTCCGTACCTCTATATTTCCGGAGGCTGAAATTCTGTATGTAGGTTTGTTTTATATTGTAGAAGTGCAATAAGAAAGGATTTTTGATTATTCCAACTGGGGCGCCCCCACAGGAGATAAAAGGGGTGCGTTTGCATATGAAAATTACCTTTCATTACAGTTTCTCCGTACCACTGTACTTTCGAAGGCTGAAATTTTGTATGTAGGTTCGTTTTATGTTATAGATGTGCAATAAAAAGCAATTTTCAAATATTTCAATTGAGGCGCCAGCCGCACGGGAAAAAGTACCTACCTATTCATCACTGTTTCTTCGTACCGGTATATTTTCGGAGACTAAAATTTTGTATGTAGGTTTGTTTCATGTTATAGATGTGCAATAAGAAAGGATTTTTAAATATTCCTAATGGGGCGCCAGCCGCGCGTCAATAAAACAAAATTATCTTTTCATCACTGTTTCCCCATGCCCTTAAATTTCCGGTAGATGAATTTATATTTAATAACAGCTTTGCTTTCGTGCGAAGCCTGGGCGAATCGCTAATCCTTAAATATACAATAATATAAACAATGTCATTTAGGAAGGTTAATTAAACCTGTACCTGAAATAACAAAAACGTTACCTGAATCATCAATACCTTATCTGAAATACCAAAATAATGAATTTTTAACCTCCGTAACATAGGTATTTAAATTACTGTGTATTGATCCAAAAACACTACTTGTGTATTTCTCCAAATACCAATGGATCCTAAGCTAGTTGTCAAAATTCACAAATTCAAAAGGGGAGAGTTGGATACTTCTAGTTGATCATTGAGAATAATTGAATCTATTTATTTCCCATGCTTCCAACAAATAAGTTTCCCTTCCTTTTCTACCGTATGGAGAATTCTCATGGTTCCTTTATTTATCGTGTGTTTTGTTCCTCGTTGATGTTCATATCTATGTACAGTATCTTATGTTGAAATTTCTGCCTGTCTGGTCTGTATAAGGTGCTGGACATCTACAAGAAATAAACAACACAATAAATAAATAAATAGAACATAAAAACTCACCATACGTGCAGTAAAGAAAAGGAGATGAATTCGTTGGAAACATTGGAAATAAATAAATTGAATAATAACCCCAATTTTAAAACCCTTAATGATCACCTAGAACTACGCAGCTCTCAGTTTTGAAAATGGTGTAATGACCGAAACTAGTCAACCTTAAAAAAACTATCGTAGACAAAAGTGTGTTTTCATAGTGTACTCTCAAGTACCTAAATGACATTGAATATATTACTGTTTATTAAAGGATTTGTTCGTGAAACTGCGTGTTTACTTAAGAATGGTTTAATAAAACGAAACCGGTCGTAACAAATAAAAATCTTTGTAGAAATTAGACAAAAGTATTATTTTTCTCTATCCTATATTGAGGAAGAACCAACTTTCAAGAAGCCAATAATTCGTTTGTGTTGGGTCAACAGACACTGTAATCCTACCTTTCTTTTTGTTTTTACATAAGCTACATTTTTTTAAGAACCTCTGTTCGACAAAATACTCAACATCTTTACTCGCGAACAAATCGAAGTATTGACTTCGAGAAAAAACTGTTGATAACAAAAGTTGCTTAGAACTGGTCAATCTATACATAGCTGGATTATTTTCAATGAAACATTTCTCACCCCTGAGAAGGGGTTGCATCCACCACCAGTGAAGAAGGAACCCCCTGTACAAGTTCAACTTCGAAGTATAAGCCGAATCAAAATATTTATGCAAATCAATGGTTGTTGGCAAAATTATACAATATCGCCAAAGACAACCTTCAAAGATTGGACTAGTAGTAGGTTGTATACCTACTACTAGAATTGGAGGAAGTCTTTCCACAATAGAAATTATAATTCATGTTTGAAATTTTTCAAGAACAATAACTATCCACCTATAATGAAATTGATACTACGATAAACAAAGAACTACCAGCAATTAAATTTTTAAAAAAATCCCCCCAACTTTCAAATTCTTATCATATGAACCATGTGTCTCTTATGACGGAAATAATACGATGAATAAAATTTTCAAGAAATTAAAACACCAAACAACCCCTACACAAAAGTCTAATTGAAAAAATTTGCATACCTACATTCTTTTGTAAGGTGACTACAGTTTTCAACATATTTTCACGAATATGGAAAAGTGATATTTCTGTGATGTTCATTCTCATTTCGAGTATTTTGTTGCAGGCATAATTTTACTATAATGTTGATGACTGAGTTTTCGTCGTTTTTCTTTTTGGGAAAAATCAATCTTATTAGTGAAATTATTCGGGATTTCCTTCATTTGTATACTATTTAGTTTACATTTAGGAAATATTTAAATATACAAAAGTTCTGTGACTCATTTATTTGACAAAATAATATAAAATACCCCTGTATGTAAGTAAGATAATAGTCTACTGACGGGGTTTTCTTGTTCATGAAAAACATTGATTCTGAACCAAAATCTTTCATTGCGAATACATTTTCAATGATTAAACTTCACCGACACTTTATGAACGAACTTCGCACAATTATATCTTGATAAATACTGTACTGGAACCCATTCCTCTTCCGACCGGTGGTACTGGTGGTACCAAATAATCATGTCGGTTCTCACGTATTCCCGTTTCCTGCTGATGCTGTTGCGTGGACACTAATTTAAATTCACTACCCAATTATGCGATCGCTATTCGTTATCGTCATAATTACTTTTTTCATATACGTTCCTTTCGAAGAACTCGATGATTTTTCACTGTTCATTTTTTATCACTGATTATGCAGTTATAGTCCGTGGAACAAGGGAGTTACGTGGAGATAGAAGCAGTAGCGGTGTCATTGGGTGGATTGATATAACAAGGTTAATGCGTTCGATTGTTTCATCGAGTTTCGCAAGAACTGAGGGATCTTAGATGGCCATTTTAAAAAGGGGTTTTATGTTTTACAGGAGGTTTACCAGGTGTGTTCATGGGTATATGGTTATGACATCGAAACCATAGTCCAATCGTCCCAATAGAAGAGCCAAGACCAGAACAAGGAATAGTGTGCATCTCAGGGTATAGCAGTCAAAGACAGAAATATTATAAAATCATTTTTTCTGTTCAACCCTCAATGCGTTTATTGTCTCTTCATCGGGAACAATAAATATTGATAAAACAAGGGTATGGACAACATGTTCATACTTACGAAAGTGAGGTTAAAATGAAGTTTGGGAAAACGTAACAGAGGATCCTCATATTTGTATGTCAGAATTAAAATTGGTTGAAAACATATAACATTATGTACTATCTATATGATAAAATAAAATGATTACAATGATAAAATGTAATTGAGTATTTGAAAATGAAAACAATAGGTTGTCGGACATTATTGAGAGGACACTTGAAGTTCGACAGAAAGTGTTTCACAGAATTTCTTGTTCTGACCGATTCTATGTTGCCAGTGAGATCTCACAGAACTGTAAAATGATAAATGACAGAGGGTGACGGTAAATTGTTTGTTTTGCGGTTTCTTAATTGTTATCAAATTCATTATCTTTGTTTAAACAAAGAAGATAAGTATAAATAAAGCTAAGACTTTCAGTGTCTGTCCTGGAATTAATAGTATTTGAATTTTTAAATATATGACACATTTCTAAAAAAGTTCGTTTTTGAGTATTATTTTCTGAATCTCAAATTTGAACATTAGCAAAAGAAAAGCCATGATCTAAGTAAATGGTGTGTCTAGAAAGGGTGCAAGATGGTTTATTGCATCTTATGTCACTCTTGTGTGAAGTGATTCTCGTTCGTAGGTAGAATCACCGATGATAACTTGATGGGTCGAAACAGTGCTGACTGGTTACTTGTTTTTGAACAACTACTATAGTTTTGAATATACATAATCATTAAATATTTTCAATCTGATTCAATTCAGAAAAAAATACAGAATCATTCATCTAATGTTATTTGAATCTTTTATTGTTTCAAATTATAATTATTTTGTTTTCATGCATATTCGTCCTGTTGTTAGTTCCACAGACTATCATTTCTGATTGAGAATTGACGTGGAAAGATAATAAAAATACCAGAATATTTCGTCTTATCGGTAAAGCTCCGACACTGAAATTGCCATCATAAAAAGTTCCAGTCATATTCAAGTCAATTTTTCATCATACTTGGCAATCTGACATGTCGCGATAAATTATAATGCATTTTTTGAGAGCTAATTCATGCCGTTTCATAAAGTGTACCATTTATTAATGCTTTTATTTTAAAAAAGTGTAGATGTAATAAAAATGTATGAGGAAGTTGAATGTATTGATTTAAAAAGCAAAGTATTCATACTACGGATATACATACTTCTTTATCAACGTATAATGTAAAATAGCAACATATAATAATAATAATAATAATATAATAATAAGTTTATAGTCGGAAAAAATGGTTACATGAAAATGGTTGAATAATTGGGATAACAAATAAACTAAAAAACCACAAAGTCGAAGACTGTGGTGTGCGTATAGCTTAAGGTAAATAGTGTCGCTCAATAATGTATCAAGCTAATGTAAGTATATTCCCACTTTGAAATTTGAATTTTATAGTATATAAGCATATCTAATATGCTACAAAAACAGTGGTCACTTTATATAATACCGAAGATCACAAAACAAGCAAGTAATTCAACACACAATTTTCTCAACTAAAAACCAAAAAAAATATGTATACATCATTAGTGTAAACTTACACTGTTTAATATTACATGGCCTACTTTCTTTGTTTATTGTATCTCTAAAATTCAATGTTCAAACGTTTCTGGTTGTGTAAGGAGCACGAATATAGATACTTCCTTATTAACGTATAAAGTAAATGGCAACATATACATCATTAGTGTTAGTTTATCCAGTTTAATATTACATGGCCTACTTTTGTTGTTGATGGTATCTCTGAAATTCAATAGTAAACAATTAAACAAACTGCGATGAACAATCAGGTACCAGTTTATCTAATAGAAAAGATAATAATACATGTACATATAGTAGCATCAATTACTCAGGTAAACTTTCAGAAAACATCCAAAACTACTTCTCCAAATATAAAATAACAACAGCTTTCATAAGTAATAATATTTTAGGCAGGATTCTGTTAAATGCAAAACCCAAACGAAATAGAATGAAAAACTCAGGTTTATATAATAGAATGTGGTGAATTCTCTGCAGGTTATACAGGACAAACCGGTAGAAATTTTGACGTAAGGCTTTGTGAACACGTCTGTTTGGACAAAAAAATGGATGAACCTTTTTATTCTTTGTTAATTTGTTTCATTAATAAATGCTTTAATCGTCTGAGTTCAATTCCAGTTCTTCATGGAAAGTTGGCTTTTTCATTGAATTTTTTAATTCACACTCCAAAATGGCAGTATTTGTTATCTTATCAGAACGATACCTAGTCACATGGTTAAAATAGCGGTTCATCAACATTCGACTCCCAAAAATAAATGACGTATGTAAAACGCTGACAATTTGATTTTCAGGGACGAGTGCTCACTACAAACCCTTTTCATTCCTCGCATCATTGAAGATCAAACAGATGCATTTAAAACAAGTAATTTGTATACGATTGCGTCACAATGAGGAGTGGCTAACACTACCCACTAAGATGAATATTTCTCAATTATCTGGTTGACATGAACCTCTTTGATCGCAGACAATTCTCTATATTGTAGGCAAAACTGGAATCTAATTGAATGTTCCATCCCTAGGGACATAGTTTCTTTCGTAACACAAGCTCAGACAAAAACGTCAAAGAGAAACTGTAGTGAAGTTTTTTCAATTGCAGAACTCAATCGAAGAAAAATATCGTTGGATTCTGTCAATTCAAATTATTGTTTTATATAAGGGATAATATTTTTTGCTAGACTCTCTGTGAGGATGAAGACACTCTCATTTAATTAATGTCCGGGGCTTACTTGAAGATATATTATTCCCAACATCGTTCTCAAGATGAAGCAAAAAACGATGAAAGATCTCGAAGTGAGAAACAGTAATATTCCAAAAAAGGAACTCATCGTTTCAGATCCAATAATAAATTCATATTTTCTCCACAAGTAATGGTTACATTCAATTTTCAGTAACTATTATTCAAAAATTAATTTTCTCCCAAGGAACACATAAACAATTTTCCGCTGTGCAGAAAAACCGCAACCAAAGATTTTTTGTTTGTCTCTATTATTCTAGAAACCCGACATAAGATGTACCTCAAGGAAATGTATTGGGCCCGATGTTATTCAATATCTACCTAAACAATTTGTTTGGTATACCTAGTTATGGTATGATAACATAGACGAATGATACAACCACTTTATGCGAAGGAAAACACTGGAAACCTTTGAAGCACATACTTGAAGACAACTTGAAGCATATAAGGTCATGGTTTTCTTACCTATATGTGCTAATGAACTACCTTTCACCAAACTTCATGTGGATGAAGATTTCATCATTGAATTCTCAAATAAATTCACACAAAACACAAAAAAATTTCGATTTATTTGATAGTGGTTCAAAAAAGAAATCAAAAATTTCATATCATTCCTCCAGACTTTCTTACTTTTATACTGAATATAACAATTGTTTTTCCTCAATCTGTTTTAAGTGATAGATAGCATTCGTAGTTAATTTCATTTTTAACATTTTTTTGAGACTTTTTTCCTCGCAGATAAAAAAATTAATGATAATGTGTATGTATATTCTTTGGGCAATAAATTTATCATTATTAATATTATTTGTATTTGTTACATTTGCCAGCTTGTGTCCCATATTCTGAGAAACAATTTTGACTGCTTCTAGTTTCCATTTACTTTCTGCAATTGAATCAAATATCACTCATAGGATTACTTCACAATAATAAAGTATATGTAAGAGATAAAATTTCACTTACATGGAACACTCATCTTCAATGGTGGACATCGATGTTTCGAAATAAGACAGTTACCTCATTGTCTCTTCAGTATCAATCTGGATATGATTACAAGATAAAACACTCAATTCCTATGACATTAACAGTTAGATTAATAAATTTCAATAGTTTTAGATATAATCATTAAAGTTTGATCTTCGTTTTGTACTATCTTTGACATTATAAATTCTTATATACCATTTTTTATTTATTCCATGTCTTATAAGTTGGGTACTCAAATAGTGTTTTACAAGATTTTACAAGAAGTTTCGACGTTTCTACTCTCTCAACTCAATCATTATTGGCCAATCAAACCTGCCAGGAAATATTATTCATATTATTTTTCAGATTTCTATCCATATAGTTGTTAATCTGTCAAAATATGGTATGTAATATTTAAGTATTATTTGAAATAAACTGATTCATTTGAAGTAATTGAATTATATCTGCATATTCATGAATTTTTTCAAATCAACGTTTCCTCTTTATAATCTTAATACATTCTTGCATGATGGTGAAGTTTATTCCGTGCATAAAACCCTTTCCAGAGATATGTTTGCTTACGTACAACAAAGTTAACGTAAATATTTCGTTTAAGAGTATGCATAGTAGGCTTTCTACATTAACAAAGAAAGTCGTTATGTGTTTTGTTGATTCTCGCGTTTAACAGTTATATGCACTTCCTACATTTCATGTTCGATACCTTTGTAGGTCAGTCTTTGTGGCACCCTATCGATATTTCAGGCAGTAGTACAAGAGCTCATAACGCTCAGCCAGAAAAAATAATTAAGTTCGTATGAAAGTCAAATACATAATTGTAAAGTAGATTTTACACTTTGATAAAAAAATAAGGTGAATTTTCATGTTTCTCTAAAAATTCTTATTTATTTATCAATTTCTATTTTGTCAAGTTCAAAGTAGCATTTCTGATATGTATTTTTTGGCTCTTTTAGCGATCCGGTTTTTATCTACTCAATCGTCGTAAAAAGCCATCCTTTCATGGGTCTCTGCAATCTTGGGAACAGATAATAATCGCAGGAGGCCAAATAATAATAATAATAACAATTCGGGATAGACAAATGTGCAATGGGTCATCTCAAAAGAGGACGATGCGGGGACTACGGAGAGGATGTGCAGCTCGTAAATGGAAGCATCCTATACCATCTGGATCTCGGAGAGACGTATACTTACCTGTGGGTGGAACAACGCCACACACAAGAGGTAACAGCAGTGAAAAACTCTCTCCGCGGCAAGTATCAGTTACAAACTCCGACTGATCTGGTCATCGGAACTGTCGGGGAAGAACAAAGTTGCTGCAACAAATATGCTTGCCTTTCCAATCTTACTCTACTCATTTGGAGTATTGAAGTGGACTCGAGAAGAGCTGTATCAACTCGACGTGAAGACCCGAAAAATGATGCATCTCCACAG
>WOGR01009182.1:0-11471 GCA_015342045.1 Leptinotarsa lineolata | reverse complement strand
ATGTTTTAATGATGTATTGCTTTTCATTATTCAATCATCCTGTACAGTAGTACTGAAATATTGAATGAAAGTCATTTTTGTGAAGGAAAATCAGTTTTTTATTGATCTTTTTTTGGGGATTTCCACCTTCCACAGTCTGAAAAAATATGAAAAATATAATGGAAATCTTTATACAAGTGTAAACTTTATAATTCACCCCGATAAGTTACTGCATAAAAATCAAATTGTTTTTCACAAAGAAAAATGTTCTATTCATCAGTAACTTTTTGTATTCAATAATTTTGCCTATCAAAAAAATTGCTAAGAAATAATACAATACTTATTTGTACGTTTCGGAGGCCAAAATCTGCTTCCGTCTTCAGAAAAAAACTCCTTTGACATCTGTTGAAGAAGTTAAGAAATAAATAACTAGCAACTAGATTTGAATTTTTTCCATTTTTGAAGACGGAGGCAGATTTTGTCCTCCAAAAATTAAAGATCAGTATTTTATTATTCCTCAGCAATTTTTTCATTAGGCAAAATTATTGAATACGGAAAGTTACTGATAAAATGGAACATTTTTCTTTGTGAAAAATAATTCAATTTTCACGCAGTAACTATAAAGTTTGCCCTTTCTACACCTGTGTAAAATTCTCCATCATAATTTTTATATTTTTTCAGACTGTAGAAGATGAAAATACCCAAAAAAAGATCGATAAAAAAAGCACTGAAATATTGTCGATAACTTTTCGTCTTGCATATTTTATATGTATTGCGTTGCTTAAAACACGTATAGGTATATCATTTTATAATTTTTTTCACTGAAAGTCTAACTCTCCCTTACTACTTTTTCTATTCACCCAACTTCCACGATTCTTCCTTCTGTTTTATAAGAAAAGGTCAGATGTTGATATACCACCAAAGGTGAATACAAATTGATTTTTTTCTATAAAAAATCGGACTCCGAATCCAAAACCGCATGCGAACATAGCGGTTCTAACTATTAGTCATTAATCACTGCCGAAAACAGTATTGGTCAGGTCAAAGGGTCAAGAAACGACCACTACGATTATTATCGTCAGGAATGTAATTTATGAATCCCACTTTGAGTGAAGTCGGGTTGGAAAACGACGAATTCTGTTTAATGTTTTGCCTTTCAACGAAATGGATTGGAAGCCTCTGTCCGCGCCCTTTGGGATAGGGGCGAGTTTTTTAGAGTCAAGTCTGAAATTGGATCGATTTATAACGAACACTTAGGGGTTGCTTCAGTGTCTGAGTTTTTCTGGCATACATTTGTTTCATATTGACGTTTTTAAGAGCTGTACATATTACCCTTTTCAGATGGGGATCGAGACAAATAGATAATATAAATGGTACGTGCTGGTACAAATGGTTGATGCTGGTCCCACCCGGCATCACCCGGTGAGATACCATTGCAACGGCTCAGGCAGCGTGAAGTTGCTTTCGGGCTAACGTGTCGTTGCTGTGCCGCTGTTTCCGGTTTCAAGGCTGGGAATATGAGGAAAAATTGCATGATGGCGCTCCTGGAGTTAAAATACTCCAGAGGTGAAATATCTCTTCAATCGGATCTCCGGGTGGGGGCTGATTCGAGGGCATCATCCTGCAGAGGTTATTCGAAAACCAACATTTCCGACAGTCATCAGGGTCCTTCTACAGTAACTGCAGTCACTGAGAGAACTACTGCAACATCAGAAGACTCAACTCAAATAAATACTCAGTGCATCAACATCTACAAACGAATAGTCCTCATATTTTTGCACTCGCAAAAACCAAAGTCAGTGCTGCAACAAACCCCGTCAATTTTCTATATTTCGGCTATGTTTTCTACTTCCGATTCAGACGTAACTTTGGATTATCTATTTTTATCAGAAGCGATCTCTCCTGTCAACGGAACCCCAAAACTTTGACGTTATGTGGTTCAAAATAATATCACAGAAGATCACTGAATTCATATTCTGCGTTTATCGACCACCAAGCGATACAGAATATAGGACATTATTCTCTTTATTGTAAACACCATTGACTACCTGCAAATCAACCATCCCAGTGCCGAAATATCCATATTCGGTGACTTCAATGTTCACGATATCGAGTGGCCCAAATTCTCAAATATCAACGACGAACAAGGTAGCGAAGCTGAGACTTTTGTAATAATCAGTGGACTTACTCAGGATATAAATGAGCCAACCAGGATTCCTGACAGTGGTGAAGGATACGCTAGTCTTCTTGATCTATACCTAACAACTAATCTAGAATTTTTCTCCGAAATAATCACGTCTTTCCCACTCCTATAAAATGATTGTTTCTGATGAATTCAAATACAGAAATTCATGAGATTTTGATTCCCAAAAGAAATTGTAAGTATAGAAGAAACATGGATACCCTGGGAAAAAACCCTGTTTCCTCTAGGGGAAATCGTTATTCAATCGAAATAAATCAAAACTCAAATTCAAAGCTCTAATTACAAAACATCACCTAATGATGAACATTTGTTACAGGGCATGGTGAACAAAATAATCTGAAGCATAGAAACACCAAATTCGGAAATGATGCTTTGGATTTTGTTCAGGGATTCGGATTTTCTACTAGTCGGAATATAAAATATCACCAGCTAGCCCAAGAAAGCAAGTATTCTCTACAGGAACGGTGTTATTGGAAGATATCATTGAGGTGCTAGTGAGCGTTTGGAATGATAGGTAAAAAATAGTCAGGAACTTTGTTTTCATTGTTTTTTCTCAGAATCGATTATGTTTAGTGGAAATTTATCTAAAAATTAGTCTTTTCTAGTTCAGTGTGGGAATAGACTTTGGATGGTTCTGGATTCAAGACGACTGTCCTGACTTATTACCTTCACATATCATCAGCATTATTGACTTAAGAGTTTCTTCTAGATCATCTTCCGGAATGACGTTTGTTCCCTATTTCAATAAATCTGAAGTTTTTGTTACATATTGACTCTTATTCATAGCAATTACTGATAGTCCTTTGCCTGCTTTCATAAACATTACACTATCATCTTCTGCAGTGTGTTTTATCAATTTTGCAAACATATTTCCTTCACTGAACTAAAACCCAATTCAGGTTCAGATCCCAATTTATTTTCTGCCACATGCATATTTGAATTGTGAGTAACTCTCAGAGCTAGCTCTATTTTAATGCCTGAATGTTATAATGTAGTAGAATCCCGATATTTTGTTCAATATTATTTTCGTATTATTCGTTAGCTGCTAAGTGGAAAACTCGCAATGAAGTTTCATTCAAATATGTTATGATACATTTCCATTGAGTATCGGCGAGCTCCGTCACAATTCCAAAAAATATATTGTTGAGAAGCCATGGAGTGGGAAATAAAGTATTATCCAAGAAGTGAGTCACAAAGGAACGACGGAAAACTCAATCCTAATCCATTTTTGTAGCCATTATATTGTAGAGCTAGCCTTGAGTGACCCCTGTGCTTGCCAGATTTGTTTCCCCGTGATTTTTTTATGGGCGTAGTCGAAAAATGAAATCGGAACACAAACCCAGCACCTTCAGATGTTCGTGAGAGAATTGTTGGCGAATACCTTCGAATCAATTATTATGAGATGCGTAGGTATGTGCGAGAATGTTTTAAACAGAGTATGAGATTTCATCAAAAATAACCTGATGAATTCGAAAACACTTCTAATATTGTTACTACTACAGGTGGAATGAATGTTTCTGTTACATGATATGCATTTCAATTTCTAGAGGTCATAAAATTCCAAAAATTAGAAATAGTTGACTCTGAGAAAACATTGAAGATAAGGTTATCTTTTTCTGCCTCGATTGAAAATGAAGATCATTCCGCAGAATATTCGAATGGTTTTGACAGACGATTTGCTATAGAATTTTGTCTTGAATGAAAATGTAACAAACCATGTTCAAATCTTGCGGAATCTGAGTAATTAAATTTTCATGACCGTATGGCGATTTCATGTATATTGATTTCACATTGTATATTTCATTACTAGATTCACTGAAATGATTGTTTATTCAGAGAAGTTTCGTTTTAAATTGAATGGCCATTCTCTGTGAAATGCTCTAACTAATCATCTTCAAAATCAGACTTGCACTAAATATATTGACTGAAATTTCTTTGCCATGCATTTAGAACATAACAATATTAAGTATTTTACATCTTGAGAATAACCATTGACAGGTAAATTTTTTGTAGAGCCCCACTGAATAATTTAGGATGTATGCGCAATTGTTATTCGTTTGTATAAAATATATGTTTAAAGTCATCAAAGCAAATAACCAAATATAGACAATCGATTACTCAATATACATTAAGTATTCAATAAGCTTGTTATCTGTTCCTCTTCTAGTCAATTTTTATGCTTTTTTATACAATTTCAATTGCTTCAAGACATTGAAAACTTTGAAGGCTGTCGATATAGTTATAAGGTAGAATATTAAATGGAGTGTGTTGAAATTTCACAACATGGCGTCACCAATATCAATCTGTATTTCTTCCGTCCATCAAATTTTTGAATATTTTTTCTGAAAACATCATCATGAGAGGTCTAGTCTCTCAAGTTCATTTGATTATCCAAATTTTACTAATATTCCACAAGATCATTGTAAAATTCCATTCATAATATGCATAACATTTTTATTCATATATATAATGAAGAGGCATACTCGAAGACTGGTTAGTACCTCGTTTACAGGCAGATGGGGCGATGACAAATATGTTGTTTGTCGTTCGCTCCAGCCTTGTTCGAGAAATGATACTCTGAAAACAATTCGATTTTCAATTATGAGAAATCATCGACTCCACGATGATGATGGACACTACCTTGCCCTGGCGAGAGGCCAAATAGCCCGCAATCGGTCTGCAAGTGTACCCGTTCCAATTATTCAAAATCAGCTCCGGCAGTTGAATCACTAACAGCATATACAGGAATTGCTTTCGTGAAGAATCCTGCACTAACACCTGTCGAATATAATTGGATATAATGAACAGAGTGTTCTCCAAAATCATTTGATAAAACCTGTTGATGAATATAGATTTCTTCTATATCTGTGAAAACGTCTACTTTATATTTTCTCTAGAGCTTCTCATTGTTGAACACAAAATTGTTCAGAGTTGATGAGAAACATAAGGTTATTTTTTTGGATGTTTGTGAAGCCTACCACCAATGAATTCGTCTACTTCATAAATTATTTGAACAATTTACACGAACTTCTGAAGAAATTGTTCTCAACTCTAGGAACTATTTTATTTGAAGTTCAAAGTACAGGTGATTTCAACACACTCTCCAGTAAGTTAGATCAGGCTTAGTGGCATAGATTTTTAGGAAAAATCATGTGTTTCTCACTTGTCAACAATAAAGTAAGAAAAGGAGTTCAAGAAATGGTGGAACAGCTGAATTTTTCATGAATATATAATAATTACCTTCACATTATCATTTCTTAGTTATTTGTTTGATGAGTATAAAATCTTTACACACATTACAAAAGTATTCACTTATTGTTAGTATATCTACCAAAAAACTGGTCGAAACTTGTCAAAGTCTTGCCACTATAGCCTGCATATGAATCTTTCGTAGGTAAAATTACTCCTATTGTACATAATATTTTTCAGTCCTAGACTAGAGACTAGTTATAGGTGGAAAAAAATCAGCGTGAATATTTCTACATAGAAAATTTTGAGATTGAGTTTGATTCATTTGGTTTATTTATTAAATGTGCGTATGGGTTTTGAGTAAATCACGAGAGGGAGTTGGTGAACTGGATGTTAAACAGGGTAGGTTATTTCTCATGTGAACATTTCAAGTCAAATCTATTTTCTGTTGATAGCTATTGAAACTATCTAGAATGGTGTATAGAATTTATAATATCATATTCAAGAAGTAAAGATACTATAGAAAAATAGGTTTCGTGTTTGAATTCTCTTTCAGTTTCCTTTAACTTATTTCATCATATTTGAACCTCAAAATGATGAGCAGTCACAGTCCGTCGCGAATTTCTGATTTGTACCGCTCTTGGTGCCAAGTCACTTGAACACTTCCCGTGAAAGTAGCTAAAATAGAGAAGATTTTTCTGAGGCTGCTGTTGCAATTGAACCATCCACTTGTGTTAGTGGTGGCATTGTGGATTTCCTTAAGTTTTTAACAGCTTTAGCTACTGACCAGAAGGATCTAGACCCGTTTGCAAGCAGTTTATCCCTAATTCTCTGATTGTGAAGTTCTCTGCTTTCATTTATTCTAATGACCTCTTTTCAAATGATAATATAAAGCGTAGCTCTGCTGGAACGAAACAGATTTGGAGAGTGGAAAGGACAAATGGAAAATAACTATTCAATACAGTTGGTTCAACTACAATGAAAAACTTCATGAAATCGAAAAAAGTACCAGCCACCTCGCCAACCCGAACACAGCTTACTTGGGAAAAGGTTATACCGTCTACACCAACTCGCTACACACTTTTTATTCTGAAAATGCCGTAGCATACTAGAATAGTCACAAATACAAAACATCAGAGAACAAGCCCATGAAAACTGAAAATTTGTCAGCACATGCTTTCAACACAGGTGGGAACAATCATAGATGTATAAAAAGAATCTGTAATAGTCCAAGTATAAGGCACAATTTCCTTATGATACTTTCGGAGTGATATCGGAATCCATGTCAAGCATTGTCAGACACTTACGGTGGATTCTTGCACCATTCTCAAGTCGAAATTCTTTCCAGCTAACGACCTTCCCTTTGACCCTCTCTGCTCATGAATCGTTCGATTACTCGGTCAACGATGGATAGTATTCGTGTGTGTGTGTATAAGATGCTCGTGAAAATCCAATATCTGGAATATGAGTACGATGTCGGTATACAATTTTTAAAAATCTCCATTTTTTTTTAAATAAACTGTTCACCACGAACCAAAATTAGCTGCCCCCTTTCCGACCATAAGTTGGAAACTCTAGCCGGATAGTGGTGGGAGTTTGGTAGTCTTTTCCACCAATGAGTTTTCAGCCCATTTGGGTCTGGAGCAGCGAAGTTCTTCGAACCCACAAGGGCTCTTCGAACGTCATCCGGGGTTATCTGGTTGCTCATTTCATGGAAGCTCTTTAAAAAAGACTTCAAAATGCGCTGATACTGAAGTGTCTAGATTGCGTGGAGGTAGATGTTTATGAACGTCCTTCTGGAAGGATTCCACAAGATGCGGAGGCTCTTGGACTAACCGCGACAATTTCCTTCGGAACTTGAGGTTTTCCGCAATACTTGTCGTTGGCCTCACCGTTGACTTTTCAACTGCCACTAGCCTTCTTATCCAGTCAAGACAGCTGATTGATGGTCAGCAATCTGCTCTTCGTCGCAAGCGAGCGAGAAAGGCATGATGGCCGCTCTGTCATATTGGATACGAGAAGAAAAGTGTTGTTTTGTGAACTTTATCCCATCCTTCATCTTGTAAACCCGTTATTCAATTTTCCGAACGGCAAGGCCGAGATTCCGTCCTTCCGCATAAGGCTATCCCTCAGTTCATGCGTCCACAAAAAGCGTTTGGTAGCATTGCGTTTGCCGTTCAATTTCAAATCCTCATCATAGGCCACATAACCTTCACTCAGACTCCCTTATCCAGGGGTCGGCTGCAGAAGCGTTTCCGATGATCGACTTTGTGTTAGCAGAAAAATCCAAATTCATGATTCATGAGAGGATGCCAAAACGATGGTAATTGTTCTTAGGTGATTATTTCATGAACAAAACGAAAACTCAACATAACATATATTCAAACTATCAATTGTAATAAAGGGCGAAGTTTATCGTCCGTAATACATACATCACGGAAAACGTTATTCTATTTTCCGTGATGTTCTTTGTGATAATGTTTTTTAAAGGGTAAGTTGAAGCAACTTTTCGATAATGCACATTTTCGGAAAACATGCTCTAACTCAGAAACGATGGTAATTTGTTACCATTCGATATTCACCGAGCTCAACCAATCAATAATGGTACCATTCTGTGATTATTGTTGAGAAAAATGCATTGCAAAATAGTTTAATGTACCTATTCGACTGAAGAGCCACTATGTAGCAAAATGCTTCTTTAATCAAGTTAATAATGTGAAAATTGTTCAATTATCATAGATATTGTTCATAATTTCCATCAAATAATGCGTCATTGTATCATTAGGCTTAATATATTTCGAATTTTGAACAAAGATAATTTTTATTATAACAAGAAGCTTACTAATATCACACCCTTCTTCATTTCAATTCAGGCTGAACTTCCGATAACTAATTCATTCATCTGTCGAATTCACAGTCAGAGATTAATACACCTTAACGATTCAAACTTTGGAACCCCTGAAAGTTCAAAAGATTAATTAAATAGATATCATCCACTAGGTGGAATAGATGAAGAGCGGCTGGATATAAATTTTCGATTGAGAAGTTCCACTGAAATGAATTATGGCAGATTTCGCAGTTACTTTGTCTACTTCATTTTTCGTTCCTAAATTAACGTCGAGAAAGAATTTAATCCTGTTCGACTCCGTTCTACTTTCCGAGTGATAACACTCGGAAATGAAGTGAAATATCTCTGCTCTCGGTAGGGAAATGTAATTACACGTATTGTGAAGTTCTTGAGGAAAAACTCATTCGGGTTTGATTCATTCACGATATTCCGTATTTTGTCGAAAATCTATTGTTTTTGTTAGTTCGCTAAAGAATTTTTGACTAGCCATTCCGATATGAACATCCTTGTTCTCAGTTTGAAGGTGGCTGACGATGTTTCATGGTGAATTCAATTATTTCGGACTGCCATTATGTAATATGATATAAAATAATTTGAAATCATTTGAAGAACCAATACAATTGAAAATTAAAAAGAATAGCTGAAAATAACAGTTATATTAAGTAAACAAAAACCCTTCAAGACGTTTCGATTGTTAGTATCCACAATGTGATGACTGGACTGTTTCACCTATCCCCTCTTCCCCCTCTACGCTTCACCGATTTAGCAGGAGATAGCGGCTTAACGGGAGTTGACCGTTATCCGATTGATTATGAGTTTCCATATGGTGCGTATCTCTATGCTAGCTTGGCTGAATGCGTCATTGGACAACATATTGCCGACTTCTTTGAATTTCCTCCTCAACCAGTGTTCCTCCCTGTAAATGATCTCAGCTTGGGACCACTTGATGATATGTTGATGAGTCCAAACATGGTCTGCTATTCACGAGTTGCTGTTTCTCCTTGCTGTGTGGGTTTCTTGTGCTTGGAAATGCGGACTTCCAATGGCCTCTTAGTTTCACCGAAATAGGATTTTTCGCACTCACAGGGTATACAATGAATGCAATTCTTGGAATTGCAGTCCGTGTTTGGTGGCCTGGTTTTCGTAAGGCTGCTTTTTTTTATCTTTTCTGAATATCCTCTGATGTAGGAAAGTGCAAGCACTGGTTGTAATGGCTTACCTTCCTTGGGAGGCTCTTGCTGTCTTTTAGCCAAAGTCTGATCCACCATCACTTTGGGGTACCCATTCCGTTGAAGATCATTTTTGATTATGCCTAGTTTCTTCTCGAGACCTTCCTTCATATCACAGAGACCGAAAGCACGGTCAACTAGAGTCTTGATGATTCCTTGATCTTAGTTTTCTCTCTGATAATAATTTCCACTCAATTATCTATTGAAAGAAACTAGCCGATACTCAATTCAAATCCTAACAAGATCTATTTTGATTTTCTCTATATCTGTGAACTTCTTACAGTGCAAATGGAAATGAATCTTTCAAATATCTGAACTCTCCAGAATGAATCAAAGTTCAAACGGGAAATATGACAAGTTAAGTCTGCTTCATATGGGATTTTGTTAATTATGTGTGACTCACACCTATTCATACTCGACCCAATAAACCCAGCTTCTCAACGAAGCCGATTAGTTTATATGGTGAGTGATCTTTCAGGTCAGATAGTAAGAGTGCGGCTCTGCCAAACTCTGAAAACCTGTTTCAGCCCGCAGCGGAGCTTTCATGACTGTCATGACCAGTTATCACTCGAAGACGATTGTGGATCCTAACAATCGAAACGTCGTGAAGTAACGTGGTTTGAAATCGCTAAATTAATTTTTAATCATAATAATTTATTTTCATTTTATTTTTTCTATTTTATTCCACTGTGAATTCTTTCCAGGTTTTTTTTGCTCAATATATTTGCCATTTCCAGCTACTCTTTTAATTTTCAATTGTATTGTTTATTTCAGGGATTTCAAATCATTTTATACAATATTAGACAATGGAAGTCCGAACTGATGAAATTCAATACTTCACTTGTTAATATTTGTCAAATATTTGCAAGCAAGATTGCTGAATAATTCAGTGATATTTTATTATTCAAAGGATAGATAGATTCAATTGTTTGTATTACTACACATTCAATACTATAGATTTTCAAATATGGGACAAAAGTCTTCCACAATCTGAAAAAACTAAAAAGGAGTACCTTATACAGGTGTATAAAGTAAATTCAATATATTTTTCCCAAATGCTGTTTATATCATTGCCTTGTCATTTGATAATTTTTCCTAACAAAAAAAGAGATAATTATTTTATGGAGTAGGTACTTGTCTTAACTTTTCAGAGACCGTAATCTGGTTGCATTTTCAGATAAAAAAAGCTATATTTTGTAGTTTTCTCTGCAAAAGTTGTCTTTCTTTCAATTTTTTTTGACAGAGGTCAAAGAAGAATTAATAAAAATATTTACCAACTATGAAATTGTTAGGTTTTTTTAATAGGAAAAATGATCAAATACAAGTTACTGATGAGCAGTACAGTTTCCTTTGACAGAGACATTTGAGTTTCCTGAAAATTTACTGTCTCTGCAATAAACCGAAACCGTGTAATTGTGTATTAAAAAAAACCGTCTATCCTCCAAAATAAATGCGACTCCAACCCTAGCGATCCACAGTTGAAACTGCTAAATTGATCTCTCCTAAGCTGCCCTTGTCGACAAGTTTAATAAAAATAAAGAACTTTCCAGACAGTGTTTATTGGAAGTCCCAACATTCATTTATAAAGGGAAAAAGAAGTGGAAAAATTGATCCAAATAGTATATTCTTTTACCTGCAATTTTCAATAATCACACGTTCTACTCACATTGATCGAAAATTGTGATTAAATGGAATGTATACTCGCTTCCGGCAGTTCAAACTTTTATCAGTTTTATCAGCGGCTTCACACCGTTGCCGGTTGTATAACACCGGTTCTCGTTAATGAGGACAATCAATATATTATTGAATACGTTCCATACCGTATTCAAAAACACTTTCTAGTAAGATTTTCTCTACATAGTTTTGCAAAAACGCAACACGTGTTTTGCCATGCAATGGTTTCTTCGGGCGTGTCTTAAGAAATTAAACCTACATATTCAATGCTTTATATATTTTTTACAAGTATGTTTCACTCTGAATGCTATTGGCTTATCAACTGCAATAAACTACCGGGTTTAATCCC
>WOGR01009181.1:0-11471 GCA_015342045.1 Leptinotarsa lineolata | reverse complement strand
CATATCAGGCGTGACCGACCTAATCGCAAGCTTTATTCGTTCTTTAAAGTCATTCAAATCTGAAGGATTCAAATCTGAAGATTTAGTTTTGTACACATTGCTCTTTACATATCCCCACATCCTTTACATCGCCTCCCTATCCACCGATTAGAAAATGTTGTATCGAGGTATTGCCGGACATTACCTTGGTAATATGGTGTTGCTCCATCCTGCTGAAACCATATCGTATTCACTGGAACTTGAGGGTTTCCTGGATCAGTATATAAATTTTGAAGTAGTGCCAAATATTTATCCCCATTCAAGTTGCCCTCAATGAAAAAGAGACCAACGATATGGTTTCCTTCAATCCCTGCCCAAAAATTAACCTTTTGAGGGTATTTCGTGTGTTCTTCTTTCATCCAGTGAGGATTTTCCATTGACCAGTAGCGGCAATTTTGTCGATTAACATGACCGTTAAGAGAAAAAGTACACTTATCAGAAAATCAAACGTCTTCTGATTGGATGATATTGTTATCCAAGATGTCCATCATTTGCTCACAAAAATAAGTTATTCTATCAAAATCGTCTTCCATGAGCTCCTGAGTAGGTATCATTTCAAAGGGATGCATTTTTATTTTCTTTTAATATAACTACTATCGATGTATGGCTACCATTGAATTTAGTGGATGCCTGTCTACTCGATGTATGTGGATTTTCCTCAAACTCAAGCATCACATCTAATTTGAGTTCATCACTCATAGCATTGGCAGCCACTTTTTTTATCTGTCCCACATAACCAAACTCGCGAAACTGCTTCTCTATTTTGCTTATTGTTCCTTGAGATATTGCGGTAAATTATGAAATTTCTCATGGAATAGTCGAGCTACTTCCTGTTGTGTTCGGGTTTTATCTCCGTAACCAATCATTTGTAAAACTGTTATTTTATGCATTTCCATTAATCTAACTATTTGTCAGACTTGAAGTTAATGAACTTAAAACTCAAATTAAAATACTGACAAATAATGTTGTAATACGAACAATTTGACAAGGCGTTTTGAACTAACGTTGCCAAGGAAATTATTTACAGTTTTTTTAAAGGATACTACCTCAAAAGAACATTGCTACGGTTTATGCTCACTTTCTTATTATCAATAACTCAATATGAAATAAGTTTTGAGTATATTGTATTGAGTTTTGAGAGTATTTCATCGATTTTCGGTAACCACATGATTTTGATTTATTTTATCTTAATTGTTGCAATTAACTTGAAAGCGATAACATTTTTGAATAGAGAATCAAGAGACCTTTCAAACGATATATCACAAGCCTATACTCCTTATTTAAAAAATTTGGGGTTGTGCCTGTCATTCGATAGAGGTTGAAAGTAGGGGTAGCATTTTCCCATTGAACTATGTCAAAGTATAATTTAAATTCGATGTGTTTCGGGATTTTTGTTAAATATGTACAGTAACCGAAATAATGAATTCATTCCATTTGGCTTTTACACACTGTCTATTTGTAATTTATATAAACCAAAAGCCACACAAATCTAATAATAGAACTTGTGGTGTCCCGATATATCTCAAGCGGCACTCGTTATTTGTCCAAAAATAAACAATAACTAGAAATATAATACGAGTATTGCCATAACGTAAACGATGTTCAATTCTTGAACGAATAAATATTTACCAAATTGATTTGCGTCATGATGACTGTCTTTGACATTGATTCATGAGCATTCATATAACCTATATTTTTGGTGTTTCTACTTGGTTTTGAAGAGTTGTCAGCTATTATCTAGTAGGTGACGGACTGTCTCGTCTGTTTATGTCATGTCTGAAAAGAAACATTGTTGTCACTACCAAAAGCAGTATTCCTGATATTCCACCGCATTGTTTATCAGAAATTAGACCAACATTTTGCACCGCACTGACAAAACTGAAAGCCTCCACTGTTTCCAACATAGATACTATAATAATTGATCTTCAAATAAGAGGTTTCGAGCAACTTAGGTTAGGTTACGTCAAAAGTAAGTGGATCTATATTCGACCCTCCACCGTAATTCGCAAGGGTTTATTGTGGATCACACCTATTCAAACTCGACCAAATGAACCCAGCTTCTTGACGAAGCCGATTCATTTGTATGGTGAGTGATCTTTCAGGTCAGATGGTAAGAGTGTGGTTCTACCAAATTCTGAAAACTTGATTCGGTCCACAGCGGGGCAGGCACAAGGTATATGCTCTGCTGTTTCATCATATTTTGAAGAGAGGCGACACATACTGTCTTCCGACAATCCGAGTCTCTGCATATGATGATTCAGACGACGGTGACCTATGAGGAGGCCTGTTAGACATATTAGTTCATCCCTACTAAGGTCCAACAACTGTTTGGTTTCAAGCTTTGAAGTGTAAATGAAGGCCTTGGAGTGAGCCAATCCTGAAAGATTTTGGCAGAAGTCTTGAAAACTTTTTGCCATCCAGGTGTTCAATGTTTGTTTGGTAAAGCCTAAAGCAATGCCATTGACAGGTCCTGGTCCGATGAAGCTACTTGCAGCACCCTCCTTTGCAAGGGAGTCAGCACCCTCGTTGCCTTCGAGGCCAGTGCCAGACCAGACAATTTGTTGAGCCTTCCTATTGAGGAGAGTCGTTTTTGGCAATTTGCTACCAATTCAGACGTTGCTCGGTAAGAGCCAAGAGCTTCCAACGCCGCTTGACTATGCGATAAAATTTTTATTGACTTTTGTGTGAAGTTGTATCCTACCAATTTCTCCGCACACAATTCAATAGCAAAGACTTTCGCTTGGAATACAATCGCATAGGTCCCTAAGCAGGTTGATATTTCTGTCCTGTGTCTGCAAATGAAAATACCTGCACCAGAACCTGAAGGTGTTTTTGATCCATCTGTGAACCAACAACTATCTGCTCCTAATATTTCCTTCTCCCGGAGGATCCACTCCTCTCTACTTTCGAGCAACTTACACATGAGCTGAAGCCAGCAGATCATGGACAAATTGTATTCAACAGAGGAAGGCAGAGAACACTAATTTTTGCGAAAAAATCATGTTTAGTGACGAGACTCATTTCCACTTGAACGGTTACGTAAATAAGCAAAATTATCCCATTTGGGACAATGTAAATCCTAGGTAGCTTCACGAAAAGCCAATGCATGCTATTCGTGTGACAATTTGATGTGGTTTTTGGAAATGAAGACAACCAAGCTGTTTCAGTAAATGGAGAGCGATACCAAACGATGTTTGATGTTTTTTATGGAATGATCTAGTGACATGGATGTAGAGAATATGTGATTCCAACAAGATGATGCGACATGCCATACAGGACAAACATTGAATTTATTGCGTACACGGTTTGTAGGGAGGAGTATATTAAGAAATGGGGTCGTAAATTGGCCACCAAGATCATACGACTTGACGCCGCTGGATTATTGTTTGCGGAGCTATGTGAAAAGCAAAACTAAAGAAAACAATACCCTAACCAAGAAAGTACACTAATGATACGTAAATAACTCCACAAATGTGTTTAGAAATAATGGAAAATGTCAAGAAAAGAATTGTGTGCTGCCGGAAAAAATCTTGGAGGTCATTTGGAGGATATTGTATTTCACATATAATTGAACACTGTCTTGTCTAGCAACGCACTGCCATAAATAAATTAAAAGTATGTTATAAAAAGTTCTTTTTATTCGTAACCAACATCGAAAACCTCTTATTGGAAGACCCATTATATACAGTACGGATGTAAATAGTCTTCCCTCTTTTTAACTTTCGCAAGGAACAAGATATAAAGATCGGACAAAATCTACGTTGAAGGGTATAATTTTTAATAATTTTCGATAAGAAAGTCGATAAGAAAATGTTTCAATTCTCCAGTCAATACTTTTTTTATTGCTGGAAATCGAATCAGTCGTTCCCAAGTAATTAGCAGTTTTATATTCGTTCAAAGACTGCTAAGAAATACAATGATTTCAAGAAAAAAAATTTATGAGACGAAATTATTTCCGGGTTGTTTCACTTTGTGTTTGACAAAAACTGCTTGATCTTCACGTTTTTGTGAAGGCTTCTATATTTTTTTTCTTTCCTTTCGAAGTTCCTCTCTCTTTATACATGGCGATTTAAATTGGAGGAGCTACATATGTGCTGTGAATATGGAGAGACATAATCATTCATAGTTAAGGGTGTCCTTTCAATGGAAATGTCCTGTGAGAAGTTCTATTCTGAACCAATCCTTTGTTTTGTTGAAGCAGTTCTCTCCCTTTTTAATACTTAACTACCACTAAATGATTTTAAATTTCAATAAGATTGAGGTAAAAATATTTTCTCATCTTTCAGACACCCGTGAAAAAGTCAGATCCCAAAATGGAAAGCAGAAGACCGCCTTCCTTCAGGCCAAAGTCGAGGACAGAGGTAATTTATGTTTCTACAAATTTATTCAATGTATATATTTTTTTATTTACTGACTGGTTTTTCTGTTCCGTTTGTATATTCATGGAAATGGAAAAAATAAGCCCGGATTGAAATTTGTAGAGAGTAATATAATTTATGTTTCGAAAAAAACAACCAATATACGAGGTCTGTTAAAAAAATAACAAATTCTCTCTGATCTGGATTCTTGGCCATACTGGCTTGGAAGGCAATGATGCTGCTAACTTCCTTGCAAAAGAGGGTGCTGCAAGCAACTTCATCGGACCAGAACCTGTCATTGGCATCGTTTTAGGCTTTGCCAAACAAATATTGAACTCCTGGATGACAAAAAGATTTATGGACTCCTGGCAAAATCTTCCAGCATTGGTTCACTCCAAGACGTTCATCCACCCTTCGAAGCTTGATACCAAACAGTAAACAGTTGTTAGACTACAGTAGGGATGAACTACGATGTCTAAGAAGCCTTCGCACAGATCACTGTCTTCTGATTCATCATATGCAGAGACTTGGATTGTCGGAGTCTGTCGTATGGCTTTTTCACCTGCTCACTAATTGCTTGTTCTTAATTTTTTTGGCCAAACATAACACTCTAATCATGCCTCAGCCACAATATTCACCAGATTTAGTCCCTACGGCCTTTTTCTTAACCCAAGATTTAGGAGACCCATGCAAATAAGAGGTTACAAATTCTATAATATAACAATTTTCAATTGAAGGTGATTCATTAGCAACGTCGCACTTGAAGTGACCAACGGATAATCCTCTTATCAACTCTGCAGAGGCGTACCAAAATAATATTTTTATCTATAGGTAATTACGTAGAAATTGTTACAGTAGGTGACGCTACCTGGTGTCAATGGTAAAACTGATTATATTTTTTTATTATGCCTAATACAGTACTTCAAAAAACAGAAAAATTTACAAAATAATTATTGTGTTTCTTTTATATAGAAAGAGAACTACAAAGCAAAGAAATAATTACCTATGTTATGCTTATGAAGTTTCAGAATCCATTGACTCGTCCGAAGAGAAATTTTCAGTCACACTTAAATCTTTTATTATTTGGTCGAAAACAATGTCTACCATCCCGTCCGATACCGTTGCTGGGTTGTTGAATGGGATGTTCGGAAATCAGTGGCTTTGCTACAATGAGTCATTTGAATTTCCTGCCCGCTCTCCAGACCTGACGCCACTGAACTTCTTCATCTGGGGATATATCAAAGAAAATGTTATTTGTGCGGATCCTGTGACTGATAAAGAAAACATGAAACGAAGGGTTCTCAGAGCTTTCAATAATTTGATTGCTGACTCCATACAGAAAGCTATAAATAGTTGTATGCAAAAAAGGATATATTTTTGTTTAGAACAAAACGGCAATGTCTTTGAACATTGTTGAAATGATTCACAATAATATTTGAATTTAAAGAAATTAAGTTAAATTCTAAAACTGAAGTGAAATCTAAACTTAAAAAATATAAACAAAGTAAAATTACTGTATTCGATATCAATAAACAAAGATTTAACTCATCTCTCTGATAGTATTTCATTTCAATCCATCTATTTTCATGTTGAGTTACCTTTTACCAACGACAGAGTTAATAATTGTTCACTTGTTTCCAAAGCTTTCTTGGTTTGGTTCTGTAACTGTCAAATTTTTCAAAAAAAAATTAATATCTCGAAAACAAACAAATTTGGGTATAGGCATTGTTATACAAAGTGGACCTAAAATGTGCTGTGAAATTCAAAACTCTAATGAAATACAGGGTGTTCCATTTGAAATAAGGAAGTTGCCCTCAACTTTCGGTATAACAGAAAGAGACCGAAAGTTAAAAATATTTTGGTTGAAAAGGCCATTTCGTAAAACCCACTACCATATAATTTCAAGTTTTTATTTCGAATCGTTCAGCATATATTCCTAACGAACGCTTGTCATGAAAGACCCTGTATAATTCAATGTCGATTGTGGTGGCTGATAAGTCGTGTTTTGGCAGGTATTTTTTAGATATTTTTGTGTTGAAACGTAGGAAGAGATTAATATTTCGAATTTCATTTGGAAATATGCCTTCAATTTTTAAATGCTCAATTCGTAACAAATTTCACTATTTTTTCATCAGATGCATTTGTAAAAGAGATTATTAGTCGTGAACCTAATGAATGTTCACGAACGTTGAACAAACCGCAGCTTATATAGATTGCAACCTGACTGCTTTCAATCTGTATAAGTATTTTCATTGCGAAGTTTTAGAAGAAATAATTACATTTTTGTTGATCTATGGATCTCCTCTGGATTGCTAGTAATCGTCATATCTTTAGGCAAGTCATAAGATATTTGAAAGCATCCGTCTGTTTCTACAAATATGAAAATGATATCGATTATATGAAGGTTTTTGTAAATGATTGGGTTACTTATATCTGAATGAGAACTCAGGTCATCTGAAATTCAGTCACATGATAGATGGGAAAATTCCCCGAAAAAAACCCAATGTGACAAAAAATAAATTAAAAGGATATCGATTGACGATTAGTTATCTTGGTTGGTATCGAATGAGGAATAAGCATAATACTAAATTTCATTAAGAAAGTTTTTAGGTTAAGTAAATATCCACTCACATTCATGATTGTAATCTGAATTTTTGAGTGGTGTTCAGATTTTGAAGTCGATTCACTTGAGTTTACTCAAGTGAATCAAGTGAAACTACTGTTTGTTTCTTTTATTCTTATCGTAGTCTGAAATGAAACTGAATTTTGTGGTGCATGCGCAAATTTGATAGATTTGCTCTAAAGATTGCAAAAACGATTACAAGTAGTAGAAAAAAGTTAAAGTAAAATGGGGGAATAAGCCCAGAAAACAAAATTATCCAAAATCGAACTTACAAAGGTAATCAACGAAGAAGGTGTTTTCATTCATTCATTCTTGCTGAACGTCAACATAACAATGAACTGAAAGACGCTTTATTAAAAGTACAAAGCGCTGAGGAACTAGAGAATATTCCTCTTATATTTCTCTCAAAACTTTCAACTACAGGAAAATAATATCCCCTTGAAATATATAATGAATTATGGATTTCACGAAAGTTTACACTGAGATAGTCATATGCTATAGTATTTCCATTGTACAAACTCAACAAACCACTATCTAATTCCAAGTCCTATAGATCTATTTCCCTAACGTGTACCATGTAACGGGTGAATTTTCAAAAGGTACATGACTTGATTTTCAAAAAAACAAACAAAAAACTTGAAAAATTGATGAAATCTTTATTGAAATCGATAGAACGATCAATATAATTTAATGTTTGAAGATGATTTCATGCAAATGTTGTCCGCGGCTCCGCTTTAGATGGCCCATGCGCAAGGTCCAATTTTGGCACACCAGACGCCTTATTGATATTGAGCTGTTTCAGAATTCACTCGACCAGATGTTGTCGAAGAGTAATTTCTGGTATTGTGGATTCTAGTGTGGGAATAGTGGATGGTGCCTTTCCCAGAAAATTGACTGTGGAGTAAGACGCAAATTGTTCAGCTAGTAGATTTGCTTTTTCTATGGCTGTTGTTGCAATTGAACCATCCGTTTGTGTTAGTGGTGGGATTGTGGATTTTGTGAAGTTTTGATCAACAGCTTTAGCTACCGACCAGAAGGATCTAGACCCGTTGTGATTGGCAAGCAGTTCATCCCAAATTCACTGATTGTGAAGTTCTTTACTTTCATTAATCCTAAGTTTGCAGCTGTTGCGAGCATTGACAAATCTTGTTCGGTTTTCGGTTATGTTATATTCCACACATAATGGCATCAGTAGGTCTTCCAAACGAATGAAAAATTTCAAAAATATGTCACACACACTTTGTTAGATTTGAATTTAAAGATAGAAAGTGCTTAATGAAATACCTTATATTTTGGAAGTTGTGGTTTAGATGGATTGTCAGGTACTCGTATAAATATATTAGGTAATTTTCGAGTTTTGAGAATGACTAAGATGATGATGACACATTGGTTTTCTAAACGTATACCAAATTCTTGAAACAGTGCCGATTTTCACATTATAATTCCAACATTTCGTTCCAAAATTCTGAATCTTCTGAAAAATAGTGAGAATTTTTATGAATTAAATGGAAATTGAAAATCTTCTTTAGTTTTGTAAATAGCTTCAAAGCGGTAATGAGACAAAATATATTCATTCATTAATTATTTCCGCCTCTCCGGAATCAGCTGCTTCAACTAACTGAAACTACTTTTATGGCCAATACAACTCTGCGTTATGAGCAGTTCATATACGATGTGAGAGGAATATGCATCAGATATTTTTCTTTAGTACAAGCAGAACCATCTGGTGCGAAATTATTTGATTCACTCAGTGTTTCATATAAAAACATCAGATTATGGAAAATCCTGCATTCACTGCATGTCCTCAGACATCAAGTCTGATGAAACTCAAATTTGCATGGAAGTTTGTTTGACAGTAACTACCAAAGGTGTGCCTTTATATACTAGTTTCTATTTTGAATAGTGTGCCAATTGAGCTAAAAATTCAGGCAATAAAACAAATAAATGAAAGCCAGGCCCCTTCATCTCCCACTAAAATGACAGCTATTCAATTATCATGTTCTATTCCCGAATGTTTCAACTCCTAGGTAGGGACATTTTTTGTTTTTGTATTTAATTTTTCATTCCATATGAGGTAGTTGAAAGATGCTTTCATACATTGATTCGTTTGATATATCTTCCAAAACGTTCAGGTTTTTGTTTTTTGACTCTTAAAATGAAAATACTGGCGTATTATTATTAGTACCTATTTTTTTATATTTCAAGTCTGGCGTTTATTTTAATTATAGCAGTTATGTTATTTATTCAGAATGAATGGAAGTATGTATACTTCAATTCTAATTATTTTAAACATGAAATCACGAAGACTTTTGCTTCACTTTCTATTACTGTTCATTGAATTATACTCCTGAACGATACTTCAAGATAGCTATGCGGAACAGAACCTTTCTAATCACTTCAGATAATGGATATAAAAGAACACAGTCCTTATAGTGCAGAGGATCTAGTAAAAGTATATATAGCATTACTTTCAGATACGTTTACAAAATAACTCATTGAAATTTGTTTATTAACACTGTTGATTGACTAATTCTCTAAAAATTCGAAGTAATCAAGAACTTGTTCAAAAAAATTGAACGCAATAATGAGTCAATTCGACTGAGTTCATGAAAGTTATTCGACAATTTTTATTTTTCAGTCTAACACAAGTGTTTACACTTAGGGGACTGTGTTGAAATATTATACATGTACTAACAATTTTTTGAATTTTCATAGACATTTATTTGATATTGTAGGTTCATTATTGAATTTGAATTCGAATTTGAATAATGAATTTTTTTGAGATAAATATATAGAAAAAAATCAATAAGCTCTCATGTTCATCTACGTATTCATCAGAGATATTTTTTACAACGGAAAAAACTTCTGTCTCGAAGCGCGTTTCGCTAATGAATCAGTATCATCGTGAGATGACTATCTATCAAGTGACAAAATGAGAAACGAAAATTTTCTTTGTTTTTTACCACTTTTTTTCGTAACTAAAGATACTGCAGTTTTGTCCTATAAGGACATTTTCGTAAAAGTTTGTTTTGCAATAAGCAGCGGATTTACCCAGATTATAAATGAGCCAACCAGGATTCCTTACCGTGATGGATCTATACCTAACAATCAATCCAGAAATTTACACAGTTCCCGTAACGTCTCCATTGGGATCTTCTGACCAAAAACTCATTTCAGTGTTGAGTGAATTACCGATAAATGTTAAGGAATAACCTATGCCACGCAAAGTCTGGCATTACAGATCTGCTGAATGGAAAAATATTCAAGACCAATTTTCCTTGGCTACATGTTTGTTTTAGCTCTAAAGATCCATCAACTTAGGCTTCCGAAGTCACGGAAGTTATTCTATCATCCATGGAAGCATACTATCCTCTTTGAATGAAACAAACTTCCAATGGCAAACCCTGGTTCAACAAAAATTGCGAGCAAGCTGTAGTCTCCTAGCACTCGCCTACCGGCAGTGGCTCAAAAATACCAGTACCGAAAAATGAACAAGGTTTGTCAATGCTCGCAACAGTTGCAAACTTAGGATAAATGAAAACAAAGAACTTCACAATCAGAGAATCAGGGATAAACTGCTTGCCAATCTCAACGGGTCTAGATCATTCTGGTCGGTTGCTAAGGCTGTTAATCGAAACTTCACAAAATCCACAATTCCACCACTAACACAAGCGGATGGTTCAATTTCAACAGCAGCCATAGAAAAAGAAATTCTAGCTGAACAATTTGCGTCCAACTCCACAGTCGATTTTCTGGGAAAGGCACACTATTTCCACACTAGAATCCACAATGCCAGAAATAACTTTCGGACAACGCCTGCTCAGGCAAATTCTGTAACGACTCAATATCAACAAGGCGTCTGGTACTGATGTAGTGCCTTTCATCGTACTCGAAAAGTGCGCAAATGAACTCGCACCAGTATTTTGCAGGCTTTTCAACCTGTCTCACAAGACAAATGTTTTTTCTCCTTGTTGGAAGATTGCTCGCGTTCAGCCTATTCCCAAAAAAGGCAAGAAGAATCTTCCAAATAACTATAGACCAGTCGCTTTGCTATCAATGATAACAAAAATCATGGAGAAAGCCATATACTACCATATCCTTGAATATTTGGAAGGATTTAACATCTTGAGCGACCATCAATATGGCTTTCGGAAACAAAGATCAACAGGCGACCTTCTATCGTATGTCACTCATATTTGGAATACCGCAATCGAGAATTATGGAGAGTCAAGAGCTGTTGCGCTCGATATTTCTAAGGCCTTTGACCGTGTGTGGCATGAATGTTTGCTGGCCAAACTTCGATATTATGGATTGTCGGATTATTTTTGTGTGTGGCTCTCAAGTTTCCTGAAAGAACATTCTCTGCAACTGGTCATAGATGGATATCTCTCAAATACTTTTGCCATCAACGCTGGTGTTTCCCAGGGATACATATTGACTCCAACCCTCTT
>WOGR01009180.1:0-11472 GCA_015342045.1 Leptinotarsa lineolata | reverse complement strand
GGGTTCATGAAATTTTACTTTCTCTACACATCGACTCGTTTAGTGGGAAATATTTTCGTGAAATGAATGAAAATTAAATTTTTTGCAGCTTATTTTCATATCGGAGAACAATAATTTCAAGTAGCGATGCCATTTTATTTGACTCCACATCATTCGAAATGAGTAAGTTAAAACTATTAAATTCAACAAACACGGTATTTCAGTTGTTTATTTAAAAAAAAAGGCTGCTTAGATCATCTTGACTCTTTCCAAGAATAAACTAATGGGAAAGAAAGTTTTTGGCATTCTACTACTCCATCTTGGTACAAAAAAATGTGAGAATCTTCCAAAAGAAGGAAGCAATCATTTTTAAAAGAACTAGCTTTAGATGTGTAGATCATGCAAAGAAGTAACTTTTACATACAAAATGTAATAAAAAGTCCTTCTGAACCATCTACTGTCATATAAACATTTACATAATGTATGAATGTACTAAATGCAATGTAAAAAAATTTTCACTTACATGGACCTCAACCATCCTCACTGATAGACACCGATGTTTCGCTGTAAGACACGTGCCTTAGGACTCGTCGTTACCAATCTGAATGATATCTGATTTAAATCTATAACGAATGTTTGGAATAAAAACTGAGTAGAAAAAAGTGTTTTTTTGTATAATTCAGTGTTCACATAAAAGTATTTGTTTCCAAGGAATATTTTCTTTCCTGTAATTCAATGTTTATATGAAAGTAGCTGTTTCAGAAGGACTTTTTCTCCTATTTTGTGTCTGAAAGTTACTTTTTGGCATGATCTACACATCTATGTTTAGAGTTACTTCTTTTAAAAATGATTGCTTCCTTCCTTCCTTTGGAAGATTCCCACTTTTTTTGTATCAAGATGGAGTAGTAGAAAGCCAAAAACTTTCTTTCCCAAAAAATTAAACACTCTTAATAAAATATAACCCCTTCAATTTAATCAGATATGTATATTGAAAAGATAAGTGGACCAAGTATCGGACCATGGGGTGCTCCGTAACGTCTCAGTACTTCTCATCAAAAACAAAAAGTTTGTATCAAATTATATCCAACTACAAGTACAGATTCACTGACAATACATTTTTATCCTCTGTCTCATATTTATCAGAAAATTATTCATTTCATAAACTTTATTTTGTAATGTGTGATACAACTTGGCTAGATTCCAAAAACGATTACGACACGTTCATTTCTACGTAAAATCAACGAAACAAACAAATTATTGAAAAGTTAATTTCGACCTGGCACATTTATGTGTCCCAGTTGACAACGACGAAAGATTCATGAGTACAGTAGGTATCTGCTCAACTTTTTGTGAACGTTGTTTAATTTATATATTTACCATCGAGAAAATAATTTTAGAATATACATCGTGAACATACATGGGTATATACAATTCAGATTGTTACTTATGTGTTTACTTCATGTATCTGTTTGCAAGGAACTTTTTTACATCATTCTATGTTTAGTAATCAATCAATCTTTACTAAATCCTCTAAACTTTAAACAAAGCTTTTGAACAAGTCACTCAAAATTACTGAAATAGCTATACAATTAACAACGCGATACGATAAATAAATAACTATTAACGAATATCTTCAATGAATCCACTTATAATTTAGAGCAGGGTTCAAGAACAAGACCTTTCAATTTTTGTTGTATACGTCGTCTATATTTTTCAAGTTATTAGTTGTTGTATAAACTAAGTCTCAAGATTTCTGAAAACTTTTGAGAAATCATTAAACTAGTATTTGGTATATGAAAGTCATATTTTCGGCAGTGCTATAGATATGAATTGAATCATTTTCAATAATTCCGTACTATTTTTATGAATATGGACTAGTAAGTAATTTGAGAATAAACAGGATTATCCTTTGTTTAAATTTTTCAAGAAGTGTTGAAACATTATCCTTGCATCTGAGTCACAAATACTTTTTGGACAGGAGTACTAAATGTGACTCTAGATTGTATTTCCCCAATTAGAAAAGTAATAGTCCATATATGCCAAAAATTAATTTAAATGACATCTTAATTGATAACATTTAGCTAGCTTTCTACAGTATGGATTAAAAGATAAGCTGTTATCTGATTTAATACCTGGAAAAGTAACAAATGATCCTCTCTTTGTGTTATCATCTATTTTTACCTATAATGAAGAAAATATTTTTTTTCAATTCTGCTGAGAATGAAAAGTAACAGTTACATATAAAAATGAATTCCACTTCAATGATCATGCTGAATCAACAATATTTAAGAAAACGATGATGCACACAATATTAGTAGATAGTTGAAATATCAGATTATTTTCCTCTCAAGAACTATTGCAATTGCCACCGTGTATATGATGATTTTTGACCATTATTTAAAACTGATATTACCTGTATACTATTATATCATCAGTCGTGAATAACTCATTACATTCTACCAACGCATTGCCAGCAATTTGTGGCATCATTGCTAATATGTTCCACCTTTAGTTGTGGGCATCTGCATTTTTTTACTACAACTCTGAATGTGAATTGCAACATCCGTTGAATAATTGTATTTCATATGGTATAATTTTTCATACTGGTTTTAATCATACTGCGTTCCACATGTAGATAAATCTCTAATGAAGTTTCTAACCGAGTGAAAATATACGTAGAAAAATGGCTCATTCCTTCATCCATATATGCCGGTATGATCTATGTCATTGTTTTCGATGTATTCAACATGATTTCTTGAAACAGTTTTGACACAATTTATTTAATAAACCAGAGGAGAAAAACTCAAATTCGTACCATGGGAAAACCTTATTTTTGTTCATTTTTCAGTTCTGGCGTATACAATAGAAAAACATTCACATTTACAGAAACACAATAAAAAATCAATTTCTAACAAGTTACTATCTGACCTTCATTTTCACAAACGGATCCGACGATACATTAGTTCTTTACAAATAGCGGCATTTCTAACCTCGTGCCCTAAAAGCATTAAATCTGCACCACCATGGCTCATACAGACCCCTTTCTCAAACACTCTCCTATCCCAGTTTCTCAAACACGATACGAAGAGGAACACCATCAACCGAAATTCCCGATGAATCCTGGACCAATACGATCCCCCCCGAAGGAATATAAACAGACTCATACAAAACCCTTCGAAATTCCTGAAACAGCGACAATATTAACTGGAGAATTATTCGCCATCCTTCAAGTTCTCAGCTACGCCAATTCAAGTGCCTCGGGACACAGTCACAATAATTTCGAACTTCTTCAGTGCCTTGTAATTCCTTCAACGGATGTACATTAAACACTCAATTGGAATACTTATTGAACAACAATTTTATGAACTCCAAACGCTCAACAACCTACTTTGGGTCCTTTCGCATGTGGAGATTGGGGGAAACGAAAGGGCCGACTTCTATGACCGGGAAGCGATCGACAACCCAACAATGTATAGCCCTCGTGCCGATTTGAAACAATTTTACCAGAACCTTGAATGTAAGTGAAAATGGTACAGTACTCCATCCAAACTGAGAGAGTGGAAAAGTCGGACCATGGAACGACGAAGCACTGAAAAAAGGGAAGTTATAATCGCTCGACTTCGATTAGGACACACCAAACTCTCCCACGAATACCTGATATATCTAGCCGAGCAAACTCAGTGCCACATTTGTGTAATTGCACTGACAGTGCAACATATCATAGCATATTGTCCAGTGTTTCAATTGGTAGGAGAAATGTGCAAAATATCAAAGGAAACGCAGAAAACCTTGAGATATTTTAGTGCTAGCAGGATTATAAATTACGTAAGTGCGCTGAACTTTTCCAACAAAATATGATTTTGTAATTGATGTAGGTTGATGCGATTATTTGCAAATAAAAAAAGTAGAAATAAACCGCAATACTGATCAAGAGAAAATATTTTGTAAATCCATTCAAGAGGTCAGCAAATATGTTTTACTAATAATGTTTGATCTAGAAAAATTGAGCTAAGAGTTATCGGTTCGTTTATATGATTTGGTAATTAACTTGGTGGATAATTTTTTAAACGAACAAGCTGGAGCACATACCCATAACTGTAGAGAGATGTATCCGCTTCTGATGGTAATGATCAATAATAAATGGGTAGGAAGGAACGATCCGACTCAATATCTGGTAGGACAGTAGGCGATCGGGTTGACGTGGGTGGTTTGCTCCACTCACTCAGTCGACCGCTGTGTGGACCAGTGATTCAATACACGAGGCCGGATGATTTTCACTTCCTATCGTCCAATTCGTGTTGGAAATCACACGTTGAAAGGTGTGACCTCGTTAGTCCTTAGCTCACACAAGTTTCGACTTTTGAGAGTTGTTGTTCGTAAGAGGTGACAGCTGGTTAACGAAAAGACAGATTTTAAACATATCCCAGCCAGACTCCTGATCTCACTATACTTTATTTTTCTTCATTCTATTCATAATGTTACTCTTCGAAATGTTAACTTATATACCGTTCCACAGCACCAAGTTTTAAAAATCGTTTTGAACTTGGAGCCTTAAATCAACTCAAACGAACATATAAAAAACGAGTAAATCACGATGCTAGACGAATTTTAATACTAAGGAAGTATTATGGCAATTGTTTCGTTGGGTTAAATTCATTTTCACTTTTGATCAATGTACTTTCTGTAGTATCATTTTCAACGAAATTATCATGCACACTAAGCACAATATATCACTCTCATAATATATCATGTTAACTCCTATTGTTTGTTTATACAGACCTGTATGTTAAATATTTATGTTTCGAATCAAGTTTGATTAGACTGATGGCTTTGCCCTTTGAAGTTTTTTTTAAAGTTTTTTGTATATTCCATTGTACTTTTTCAATGTCTATAAATACTTCACTAAATATTTTTCTAACGAAGGTTGAGCTGATGGGACCCTGACCTCAAAATCCGGTTTTATAAAGGCAATAGAAGAAATCGTCATCTGGAAACATCCGGACATTGCCTCAATCAACCAAGTTTTTATCTCTATTGGAATTTTTTCGAACGCCAGTAATAAAGCAAGATAAACCCGATGGCAGCAAACAATGTTTAAAAAATCAGGAAGACTGACACTTTGTGATATATCAGTATTCTTGGTGGTCATTATTTCATAAACATCACTTATAATTTGTTTTGAAGCCATATACTTCGGAACGTACCGCCCAGGTTATGTCTAGACATTTTTTACTAATTACTATAACCGATAGCTCAGCACGGAGGGTGGTAGAACTTCACTAAAAATAGGAGGATATCTGAGAAGGCTTAATGAAAGTCTAAAGTTCAAGTTACACTTACACAATTTTTGCTGCTTATTGGACCATAGGCGGGTATATATTTCAGTGTATAGTGGGTATTACCTATTGAATTTTTCAGAAATAATCAAATGCTCGAATCAATGTACCAACAATCAAGGGTGAGGAAGTACTATTAACGTGATATTTCAAATAAAATTTGTTTATTCCCTTCAATTTCACGGAAAACTTAACCGCAACTAGAGCCCGTATTAAAAATTTGTAGAGCACCTGCATCAATGAAAATTCACCAGAAGATTAGATTGAGAAAATCTCCGAAGTCAATAAAGTTATCTGTGAATCAAGGGAATATTTCTAACTTCCTGGGATGTTCTTAGATCTACTCCTTGTCAATGAAGGACCTCTAATCTGTTGTTTTGCTCTTCTCAGTGAAGAGTCGAGAACCATATCATCACTTCAACAGAAAAATAGCTCCTTTGTTTTTTTGTGATAACGTTGGGCTGAACTACACACGAACTAGACGACATTCCTATCTCACGCCTCGGCAAATAAAATAATATAGTGAAGGAGTGTATGCAACAGGTTCTGAGTATTATCGATAATAGACCTATGAAGAAGGACTAAGCCTAATTAAATCGACTAAAGTAGCAATTACCAAAAGGGACCTGGACCTCTAAAACTTTGAGAGGAAGAGGTGCAACTGTCAGGGAACGACAATTTTTGGGAATATTGTTAGAACCCAGACTGACTTAGAACCAGCATCTATATAGGATAAAAATAAAGGTCGGTGTAGCAATGTTGCTAGCCAGATGCACCACCACATTATCATGTGGTTTAACCACATGATAATGTGATACTTCATGATGACCAAAGATGAAAATAAATATTCGGTAGTAACACTTAATAAGAGAGCAAAGACTTGAGAACCACATCACCAGCAGCGTTGAAGGTGCTCTTACGTCTTTCAATAAGTGAATCTGCTCAGATTGGATAGTCAACCGAAATACAAAGGAGAGGACAAAACAGAAATTTAGAAATGGGAATGACAAACTTCTGTATGACATAAACTCCACGGTGGAAATGTGAATTGTGAAGAGTGGATGATGAACTGTAGATAATCTTGAATCAACTGTGGGATTTCCAAATTGATTGGTCGGAGATTAGATGATAAAATAGGTCAGTAAGGAACATATATATTGAAAAAATGTACCCAGGAAGATGAACAGTTTCAACAAACCAGGAATCTGCTCAAAAAATTGTTACGTATTGGATACATACATTAAAAGGACACCTTAACTACAGGCAATGCAACAAACTGGTGTATTGAACAAGATCGATTAAATGGGTGTTATGAAAAAAAAAGGGAAAGAGCACGTCAATCCTATTCGGCAACATAAAACATCCACAATAATACCCCAGAACAATATCAACAAATATTTGCCTGTTTCTAGCCTATAAAACCAGGTCAATTAAATTGCTTCTTCCTCCTAGAGCCATGGATGCCGCAAGCAGACACAGATCGGTGCAAGAATTGAACCCTGTATTACGCCGAAGTTGTTATCTACCCAAAAAAATTCGGGCGAGTTATGCTTTTTCGTATTCTTTGATATCGGGGTTCTTTTGAAGACATGATTTAAGGTCTTGGATCTATTTTTGATTCTCAAGTTGCTATCTGCATAGTTTCTGTTGAACTACGGCCCTGTTCTTTTTCTGCCCGAGATGTGTGTCAATCAAAATAATTTCGGAGGTTGGTTAAAAGCCATTACAACTCTTTTTTCCATATGAAAATGTGGACTTTATCACACTTGGCGTAATTGTATCAATCTTCATGAGTTGTCAATATAGAAAACCCAGTCATACCGTTCTATAGATTCGGAGTAAAATCTGTATAGCCTATCTCCCTACTTAACGCTGTCAATTCCTATTCCCGTGAATGTCAAATGATACAAACTAACATATCTTTAATGAGAGGATTAGGAATGGGATATAGGACTGTTTCACTTCTATTAATGTTTATTCCTGATGAAAGGATGTATGTGACATTCGAAACAATTACTCAAATAAATATCTTATATCCTACAAAATCAACAGATGTTGTCTGTCTTAGGAGACGAATTATATATCGCTGTCTTAAAAATAGACTGACTGAATGAATGCAAGATGATAAAAACAAGACTCAGACTTCAATGTTTAAGTTGATACTATATGTTGATGAATATACTGTGGATACCATAATTTCGATATTTTCTGAAATGAACATAAATAGACATTGCATGATGCTTTCGTTCGTTTTGTTCGTTGTGCTCATTCTTTTGCGAATCAATCAATTTCAATATCCAGATTTATTTACATTCGCCATATAAATAAGTATATGGTATAAATAAAATTCACTGATTTATTGCAAGATCTGTATGAAACTGCTTTCCTTGTTTCGATACATAAAAGCTCCCTCAGATACGATTGTACTCTAGTTTACTATAATCCTTCGAAACACTTTTAGCATGTGAACTGATTTTGTATACATTAAATTGAAATTTTTAATATTTTCAGTCATCTGAATGTTGAAGAAGCCTGGAAAAGTCTTCAATAACTGAATATTATTGACAAATTGAAGCAGGCTAGCTCAATGTATTATGAAACTAGTAATTCATGATGAAGGAAATTGTTGCATGAGGGATATTAGGCGCCACCGTTAATTTCACGTATCATAAATGAGTTTCGTATGCCATTTTATCGCCGACTGGAATGCGTCCCAGCGCCTGGAGACAATTTGATTTTGTTAACTCAAAAATGTTTTGGGAGTTACTTTTGCAATTACTTTGTTACCTTTCTGTTGTTCTTTGACAATTCAATATTTTCTTTGATAGGTAAAGAATACTTTATTTGTAAATTTCATTCTGAAGATATGAAAAAGTGCGACAATGAGGTCCGATCCCACTCCACGATAACGCCCGTCCGCACGCAAATCACCGTCCGAAAATTAAAGGAATGGAGCGTCGAAATTTCGCCTCATCCACCATACTTCCCCGATCGCTCTCCAACCGACTACCATCTTTTCCATCACTTCGATAAATTTCTCACCGGTAGAACCTTCGCCAATCAGGATCAGGCTAAAACGGCCTTAGTCGACTTCATCGTATCCTGAGCACAGAGTTTTTATATTGACGGAATTAATCGACTTGTCTTACGTTGGCAAAAATCTACTGATTCAAATGACCCTTATTTTGATTAAATTGAATAATTATTCTCTGAGTCATTACAGTTTAAAATAGACCTATAAAAAGGGACAAATCTTTTGAAACATACCGGTCTATTCATCATTCACAGATTTCGGAGATGTAGCATAGCACTGGTTCTGTAGATACGCAGTATGATCATCATTGGTGTCATCACGTTGTTTCCTTGAAAACTCAAATACTGGTTATAAATTTAGCTAAAATATAATCCACCACATGCTCGATCCAGCTCAAATTTCACTAAACCGATTACCTGAATGAAATTTGACTGGTGAAAATAAAATATCGACAAGTAGAGTTCAGAAATTTTGAATAATACTCCTTTTTTTGTAAATCTGTTAAAAATATAAACTATTGAACTCATTTATATTTATTCATAGATAAATAGTTTTTGTGGTCGCATAGTCTATAATAGTCAGAAACTAAATGTTTTCTTATCAATTTTTTTGTGGTTTATTAAAAGATAATGAATACTGTTTTTTTGGAATTTATGCATTCACATATATGAAAAGCCGATGGTTTCTTTGAAATGACTCTTAGCAGCAATGATACCAATACAAAACCACAAGAGTCACCAGAGAGTCTTGCAGGTACCAATGCCCTGAACTCTCGCAAAAACAATTTCTTCCCATCGTAGTTTATTTATATCCTCAATAAAAACTCGGCATACTCGTACGTATAGTCCGCATCGAATGCCGAACACCATAAAGGATGCTGTCTACACCATATTAGGCATAACGTAACATTGTTTTCTGTCCTCTTGGTGCACTTCTAGCTCTAAGCCAGTGTACTCCTGGTTACGCTGTACTTCTGATGGGTACGGCGAACGCGTCGACATCAATTGCTGAACCTTTTGAGCTTTCGGTAGCTTGCGTTGTTGTAATGTGAGAAAGCTGCTGCGTGGGAGGAAGCAAACAGGCACGTGGTGGGGTTCCCTTGGTGAGCATGTATTGGCTACGATGCGATAGATTTGAAGGTAAACTTTATTTTTTTACAAGATCAGCAAAGGTTCGAAAATAGTCACAAACTTATTTTTCTTTTAGTTAAAAGTCAGATGTGAATATCCCATAGTTGAAAAAGTACAATGAAGATAAATAAATATAAAAAATATAAATATGGCATGAAAAGTGAATTTCTATATCAGTTCAACATTAATAATAATTCATTAAATTTGAATGACTTCAATAATAGGGCGATGATTCAAAATAGTATAGTGGTTTTTTCTGTGTATATGAGATGTGATGTCTAACTATATTTTTCAGTGAAATTTTGAGAAATACAAAAAGTTTCACGTCGTGAAATGAAGGTAAATCTTCCTCTTGAAGATGATCACTTGGTGATTGAAACACGTGTCGAGGTGTTAAAAATAACGTTTTGGTGTTTGGATAGAACTCCGGTAATATTCATGTTATAAAATGATTTCCAAACAAAAATATTTTTCAGGACAATCATTAATTCTTTACTGAAGTATTTAGATGTAACGAGTATTTCATTAAGCGTTTCCTATTTTCAAATTTAAATAAAACAAAGTGTGTGTGAGATATCATCGCAATGTTTTATTGGTTTGATAGGAGGTGTCAATAATACCGTTATGTGTTTAAAATCTGTTTTTTCCTTGTGAATTTCATCAGTTCGGACTTCCATTGTCTAATATTGTATAAAATGAATTGAAATCCCCGAAATAACCAATGCAATTGAAAATTAAAAGAATAGCTGAAAATTGCCATGGCCAACGTCGTTCTTGAAGAAATATGAACCGATGACGCCGCCAGTCCAAAATCTACATCAAACAGAGACTTTTTCGGGATGCTCTTGGATCTCATGTGGATTGGTATCGTCCCAAATTCGACAGTTTTGTCAGTTCACCTACTTATTCGTTCAGAAATGGGCCTCATCGCTGAAGATATTTTCGATGAAAATTAGGGTCAGTTACCAATTGCGCCAGAGCCCGTTCAGCGAACACACGTCGTTTCTATGGTCGTTCACCTTCAGTTTAGGGATTAGTTGAGTTTTTTACGTGTACAGGCCCAAGTCACGACGGAAAATTCGCCAAGTTGTGGTCTGCGAAAGGTCGAGTTCTTGGGAGCGACGCGCTATTGGCTGCCTTGGATTCGCTTGCACACTCTCACAGACAGAGGCGATGTTTTCGGCAGATCTTGCGTTTCATCGACATATGGATGTTTGTCAATCGTTTACTGAACCAGTGTACTCAAATTTATCCAACACATTGCGAATAGTTCTCTCGGTAGGAAGATTACGCTGACCGTAAAATGGGCGAAACACGCGGTACGTTGCCCGAACAGAACACTCATTTTGATGAAACATTTTTATGATTTGCACTTGTTGAATGCTATATCTGTGTATGATGATTTGGCAAAACATAGTAAATAAATGACAACTAACAAGATGGCCGTTATCAATTGTCAAAGTTCAGAATTCCCTGTTGAAACACCCTATACATATCAACGTATATACATTATTGGGTATGGCATTCTCAAATATATATGGAATTCACTTGATATTCAAAAGTAACATTATAATAGCCTGAAGTAAACTTTTTTTGTTTAATATGGAATTCAGCATATCATTGAATCAATGAGTATCCGATTGATCAGACGATATTGTTTTCTCTGTATATTTTCGTTTACATTTTTCAGTTGTTTCTGTGATATTATGAGAAAACGACTTTCTGAAATATTTCTGAGATATCTTCCATATACGATATTTTCATAGAAATAATGTAACTAGGTATAATGAGTGATTTTTTTGCTGATACCTTTTTGGCAACACTTGCAAAGTATTGAATTTTATTATCAAAATTCATGAATTTCAGCAGTTCGGACTTCCATTGTAAAATTGTAAAATGATTGTAAAATGATTTGAAATCCCTGAAATAAACAATACAATTGAAATTTAAAAGAATAGCTAAAAATGGCAAATATATTAAGCAAAAAACTTGA
>WOGR01009179.1:0-11472 GCA_015342045.1 Leptinotarsa lineolata | reverse complement strand
GATGGGGCACCAAAAACGAAACAGATCGAACATCTTCAAAACATCTCCAAGCGGAATCATAATTTCGAATCTCATCCGCCATCCTTGATCTGCCATTTTATCGTTTTTTTATCCAACAAAAATTCCATAATGCATTGTCATGGCAATGATGAACACCTACCAAAGTTCAAGTCGCGGTTAAGTTGATCGGACAACTAGAAGTGGGTCAAAAGTAATCTTTTTTTTGAACTTCAATTGAAGTTGAAAAAAAATTGTAGATATAATTGATTTGTCCATAACTCGAAATGAAAGGTTGAACTTTTTCTGTGGATTTATGATACTCCAAACTGTTTTGGTTCATTTGATTACCTGTTTTTCCAGAGCTTACTCAAAAATGGTTATTGCTTTGATTTAATGACATTTTTATTTTATACTTTCCTAAAGAATTACATTCATTCATCATAGATGTAAAGCAATCAATACGTCTATTTGTTGAAAACTCATAGTAGGCACTATTCTGGTGTGGTATCATTTACAGGGTTTCTCCTTTGGAAAATAGGAAAAAAGTGGTACCAAGTTTTTGTTACCACTGTATGTAAAAAACGCAATGTGGTAAAATCATGAATAGAGAGTACAAAATACACTATTCAAATAAATATGAATGGAATGAATGAAAACAACTCTCTTCAAGGAAGGGTTAAAATATAAAAGTTGTTCCATTTGAAAAAACATAACATTGATAAATCACCCGTTCATTGGACACTCTGTATGTTAGCAGTCAGTTTTTTTGATATATTGGTTACTCGGCAGCAAAAAAATACAAATCTTCGATGCTGAAGGTATCAAAAATCTGATACTTTTTATTTTATTTTACAATGAAACATTTCAAAAATGAGAGTTTTCCATAGAAGGTTCAGATTTATTAATGAGTCATTCTATACATGAAGGATTTTTGATACTATATTTCGAAATTACAATATTTTCATGTGCTTATCTTTTGTCCTGAGAATTTGACATAATCGAAAATAATTCAACTTTAAATTGTAAGGGTTTTATATTCAGGAGTGATTTATTTCTGTGTATATCATGCGAAGAAGTAACTTTCAGACACAAACTGGAGTGTTTGGAATACAAACTGATCAGAGAGAAGTGTTTTTGTTTTATAATTCAGTGTTCTTATGGAAGTATTTGTTTCGAAAAAAAAAATTCTCTCATGTAATTTAATTCAATCTGCATATCTATTTATGTATAGAGTTACTTACTTTGAAATTGATTGCTTCCTTTCTTTCTTTGGAAGATTCCCACATTTTTTTGTATCTAGATGTAGTAGTAGAAAGTCAAAAACTTTCTTTCTCAATAATTCAACTTGTTCAAATATTTTTTTCTTAGTTATATTCACGACCAGTAACATGTTCACCCAAAAACTTCGGTTTGATTCAATTCAGAAGGTCAATTTCAAGCTCGAAAAAATGAGAATAATAAAATATTTGAGCTGAATGTTGACATAGAATATCTGTTTAGAAAAAAATTTTCGGAGTTCTACAATTCGAAGCCAGTGAAAAGTCAACAAATCCGAAGATAATAGAATCACTGAATAATAAAGTGGCAACTGAGGAAAATTCTCATCCAGATATTGTGCAATTTAAGTGATTCCGTTATGGGAATATTATGAGAGGAATTCATCATTTTATGATTTGCCAAATATTCCAGAATTGAAATGGCATAACAAAAGTCTGTTTTTAATTGAACGGTTTCATTTTGCTTGCCCTGTTTGTTTGTTTGTTTATTTATTTGTTTTGGTTAAATTTAGTAATTGAAGTTTGAGCCCTTTCCTGTTGACAGATTGATCTGATATTTGGTACACACATTCAGTTTTGATGACAATACAATTCAATGAATTATGTATCTGTTATGTTTCGTTGGAAAAAAGTTGGGAGAAAAAAGTTGGGAGAAAATAACTTTGACTTTTATTCACCTCGAAGACTTTCATTTGACAACAACAACATTTCATTTTTTCGGTAAACATGGTTATATGAATTATACATTGTAAGAAAAATTCAAGTGAACCCTACATCCTCCTACCTTGCAACCTTAGATATTCTAGGAATATTCCTAGGAATATTCAAGATATTGATGTATGAGAAATATCCCAAACGCGGTATAAAATTGCAAAACGTTTCCTGTTCGAGAACCGATAATTTGATCGCGAAGTCCTTCTCAAGGTTTTCGACAGTTATATTGAATATTCCACTAATTTTGGAGCTGACTGTACACCTCCGATCACACCCTACGCAATACTTTCGTCACGAGATTTAACATATCCCAATTGTGTCACAGATTTTGAAAATATATATGATCTCTGTGACGCTGAATCTAATGAAGCTCGTACAATTTTTTCGTTGCCATTATTCACGAGTCTGACTAAAATGGTTTGCAACAGTGTATCGGTACGCAGATTATTAGTGAGAACATGCTCAACTTTTTTTATCAACAAGTTCATCAGTCTTGGAATCGCTTTTTACAGACGAGTCAGGGCACAAAATTGGAAAATGTCCCTTTGTACAAATCAAACACCTTATGAAAGCTTTACAGTTTCCGCTTGTGTGATTGATTTTCAGGCAGGTGAAACGAAACTTTTTTGCTAATAATTTTGCTTTTTTTCTTCAAGTGTAAGATTTTGAGCTTTGAAACACTCCTGACTTGCATGCGATTGATCACAAAAAGAACAAATCGGAATACTCTTACCTCGTTCTTTTTTATTGTTACTTTATTGTCTCTTTATTCTATCAGTTTTGTCTTCCAGTCGTCGTAGAGTCGCTAGCACCCGTTCTCTGTTTACTGGATTCGTTAGTGCTATATCTAGGTCATTGGTAGCTTTGATGAATAGTCTTTGTAACAACTCCCTCTCTCTCTTGACGTTTTCCATCGTTATTGTGTCCTGTCACGGGCGCCAAATGTTATGTTTCGATGGAAAATCGTTACTTTTTGGGAGGAAATAACTTTGACTTTTATTCACCTCGAAGACTTTCATTTGACAACAACAACATTAAATTTCTCCGGTAAACATGGTAATATGAATTATACATTGTAAGAAAAATTCAACTAAACCCAACAGTATCATTGTAAATCCAAGATGGCCTTAGCTACTAAATGGCGGATTACACATTTTCTCACAACTACCTCAATACGGGTATCAAATAACAGGGCTTGACTAGTTCAATAGTAGTACACTATGAAAAAGATGCAAATCCAATTTGATCTATACAAAGAACTTCGTCCACTCAGAATCGGGATACAAGCATGGATCTCCCACCCGAGTTAAGATTTTGTATCGTATCGAGGACTGTGTGGCGTTAGGGTGACTAAAAATGATACGTCGTTAGCGATACACCACCCAAGTTTAGGCAAAAGGTTAAAACGTGCCGAGAGCTGTGTGGCATTGAGGTGGATAAAAATAAAAAACTAAAAAATGAAATTAGTAAAATGAAGTTCTATGTTGAACGATTTTATAAAAAAAATGATTTAGATAATGCAATGAAAATAAAAAAATAATTCGAAAGGTCTTAGGCAGCAGTTATCACACCACTCTCCTCAGCAATCTATTGATCAGTTAGAAAATAATGAAATCTTTGGGCGTAGTATTTTCATGCTCACTCAGATTACGCTACGCCCGACGATTTTATTATTTTTTTATCTGATCAATACCGTAAATTGCTGATGAGAGTGGTATGATAACTGCTACCTAGAACCTTACGAATTAGTATTTAGTTTTTAGTACATTATCTACACCATTATTATCTCATTTGTTTTCAATAAAACCAATCAACATAACTTTTTTTTTACTTATTTCATTTATATTGATACTGATTATGTCTTCACGCAACGGTATTGCGAATATTATATTAGGAATACTATGATCTACAGGATGGCAACTTTTTCAATGGGATTGTATTGTTAACTTTCAAACTATGAGAGGTAGAAGGTTGGTCAAATGTAAAAAAGTTGCATTCATGAAAGTACTGTCAAGTGGTTCAAACAAATCGAGAATATCAGGGCCGGTTATTGAGATATCATAAGAAATGTAAATTCTGTCAGGCCAGTCTCATCGTGAGATGAGGCTAGCCTGAACGAATTGTTCATTTAGATAATTTGATTTTGATTTTTCTTATTTTCCCACGTTATTTCAAAAATTATCAGAAAATGTTGGACATTTTTTATTTGATAGGTAATTCTCCTCAATTTGACGTAATCAGATTTCGAATCCAATGTTTCATACTCTCTGGACCACCATCGACCTCATTTTTTTCAATACGGACCTGCATCTTTCATGACAATTTTTGAGATAACTTTACACGCTGAATTTAACGATATATCATGCAATGTCATTCATAGTTGGTTTTCAGGTGATTCAGACCCTACACCAAATTTCTTTGGTTCGCATCTGTATAGAATTTATTTTAAGTTTAATTAACAACATGCGATACATTATTATGAAAGAATCAACTTACCAATCTTGAACTGAATGGAACGTATCAGAATCAAAGTAATATTTCAAGGTGAGAAAAATCTAATTCATAATAATTAAACGAAACTATCATTTATTTGATAGAAAAATTGAATGATTCGATAGTAATGAGAATTTAAGAAGTAAGTGTTCCAAATGTCCATCATTTTATGAAATGCACTTTGCACTCAACCTTCTTATATATTTGCTATTCCGTCTTCATCAATTACCTTCTCATGCATTTTCAAAATCACCTTAAAATGAACTTTGCGTGAAAAGTTATTTCGAAATGTGACATGAAATATGCAGATACGTATTGAAAAAAATAGGTTGAGGTGGCCAAAAGAATACGAAACGTTGGATTCGAAATGGGGTCAAGTCAAATGAAGGAGAATAAACTATCGAATAAAAAATGTCTGTAAATTTTTTTAATAATTTCTGAAATAACGTAGGAAAACAAGAAAATTCAAAATTACAGAATTTACTTTTCTTATGATATCTCAATTACCGGCCCTGATATTCCAGATTCGTTTGAATCACCTGACCGTGCTTTTATGAATGCAACTTTTTCTCTCTTTGACCGACCTTCTAACTCTTATTGTTTGAAAGTTACCAATACAATCCTATTAAAAAAGTGGCCACTCTGTATATAAACTCACAGGTCAGAAATTAACTTTCCAATGACAGTCTTTGATAATTTTGCTCAATAACAACACTTCGGCTTGTTTGTCTTAGAAAGTGGGGGATCGAAGTCTATTCATTGTAATTGTGATATAGTAAAAAATTCACGGTGATGTTGCCTGGTTTATGAAACTGTTTCTTCTCTTTACTTCTATATAAAACTTTCCGCTGAGGTACAATCCTGATATACTATCGAATGAAACAGGTAATTTAAAATAGTGAATGAGAATATGAGTAGTATTAACATTTTTTTCTACACCCGTAATATAATTCTAGAAGAAGAAGAACTTCATTCTCAGATAGGCAAGCCTAATATAAACATAAATAATTTACTTCATCTACGCATAACACACAAAAATCAAAATAAATTATTTTATTTTTAACGAAATAACAGAAAATCACAAAAAATATATCACACATATTCTAAGTTAGAGACAAAAATAAACTCATATGCCCATAATGCGTTTTATGAGATTCATGATACAGACTTTTCATAACGATATGAAATTTCAATTAATAGAAACCCATAATTTCCCAATGCATGCTGTGCATTTGACGTTTGTCCTACATTCCTATCTAATTTTTTCATTTGTCCAGTAGATGGACACATCATTCAATAATAAAATCATTTGTAAATATCAATCATAATATAAACATTCCTAAATTTAAGAAGCTACAAGCTTCATTGAAGCAAGAATCTGAAAGATATATTGGAAAAAATCAAAAATATTTTCATCTGAACAAGTAAAAACGTTTATCGACGAAGCACCGATCAAAAAGTTTTTATACATAAAAGTAAGTATCTACCTAACATTGCATTTTTTTAAAAATCTTGTCATAATTCCATTCGACTCATACATGCATCATTACATGATCGTTGCATTGTTAATTGATACATATTTGATATACTCGATGCTATGCTTTATGTGAGAGAATTCATTTTTATCTTGATTTGCTTCATTCAATACCCATTTGCATTTTGGCTTGAGCAAGGATCTTTTCTTTCAAACACATTTTCGAACATATATGTTGAGGGACTATTTGACCTGAATTTTAGTGGTTTGATAATATGAATATATCAAGTTGTTCATCACCGAGGAGGATAGCAAAGGAAACTCAAAAATATTCAAGTATCCTAACAGTAGAATGAAAAAAAGATTTGGTGGACAGATTGATATTCAGAAAATTTTCTTCTTGTTTTACATTTCCAAAATAATATATAGACAATTTTAAATTGAAAACTGAGAAACTTGCGATAAAAAAATCAACAAATATCAATGAAACTCAGGAGAGAATAAAAATCATGAACATATATAGTTTTGGAGGTAACCCGAAAAACATCTGTAGGAATTACTTTTCCTTGTTAATATATCGAAAATACTGGTTTCATTGATATCATTGTGATAGAGAGTACTGGAAAAATATTTCTTTGAAGAATCATATTGTGAGATTCTCGTCACTACTCAACCCTCAACGTGTTGTCAAATATCGATGATTTGGATGCAACTAGTCGGAAGATTGAGCATTTAATTATCATGGAATATTGCCTACAGATATTGTGGTATATCGATTGTTCATTATCAATAATACCGTACCTTATGATTCAATCACAAAAAATCTCAAATGGATTGAGAGAGAAACACTAGTTTAATTACTGTTGTTACCAAGTCGATATTTAGATATGATGAATAATTCGTTATGCAGGCGGGATCAGCTAAAATTCTTGTTATCTATACTCTTATCTTCGCATATTCCTATTGCATTCTATTGCTTATAACTAGGAAGAATTTGTATGCCATCAAAAACCATTTTCCAACCTAACCGACTTAACTAGATAAAATCATTTTGCTGCAAAAAATCTCTCAATCCATTTGTCTCTTATATATTTAACAGCTTTTGACTGGCACGAACATGGATGTTATCACCGGGAATTATGGTATGTGGGAAATTTCACACGTCTGTAGTAGAGATTTATTATACACTACGGTTCGAACAATTTTATGAATCATTATTCGCCGATCTGGTATTAGATAAAATATTATTAATTTGTTTATGATTTTGTGAAGGTGCATTAAAATCATTATTAACAGATAACTGTGGTTATAACAGTCTCTGTCCAATAAATTATGAAAGAATATATAATCTCCTTATCAAACTCCGACAGTCATATTACTTTTCGTTTATTTCTCAATACTCAAAAAAGATAGAGGGAATTTTTTTCAAAAAGCTGTCAATAATTTTACTGTTCAAAATGAGATATTCTGTTTGAAATTCATCATGAAAATAATACTTCTGGTCTTCACACTCATTAATTTCGAGACTTTAAATATTTTGTTCAAACAATGATCGATATAGGCCATTTTTTACAATGAAAAAATAAGGAATGAATATTTCTGAAGTGTAAGTTTATTGAAATAAATTATTTTATGAGGTGAATCGTAAAAAGCAAGATTTTTTTATCCCAAATTTGGTATCTACAGATTGGAGTTAATATTTTTTCAAAAAGGAAAAAAACGAAAGCAAGCATATTTCTCAAACAACAGAACTGCAATATCCTTCTCGAAATGCTGTTACGGGGGCAATTCCCATATTAGGTTACTATATTTCAATTATGGACTTTAATGTACAATGATTAAAAAAAGTCAAAAATAAAGATATGACATATGCTGAATTATGGTTTCTTGACCAAAACCAGCCTGCTCACTCAGTGGTGTAGGCGTGGGAACAAAAAAACCATATATGAAATGAAGGGGCGCCACCCGTTTAATAGGTCTTGTGTCGCCAAGAAACTTACCTAAACGGGAAAGAAATATAATCGACAATTATAAATAACAACCGATCATAAATAATCAACAATTAATGCCAAAAAAATATTGATTTACTAGATATCATTTGAAAAATACACGTTGATAACTTTGGTGGATATTTACGTTAACCTCATGACATATTCATATATGGATCTTCAAATATAGCTATGATTGGCTCACAAAATGAAACTTAAATTATTATAACATAAGAAAATGTGGTCTCATATATTCATGTGATAATGAAATTTTATATAATTGGCGAACAATCGGCACTGGTATTCTTTATTTTTGAATTATTGTAGCGGTGGCTCCAGGGGCAGAAATTACAGGTATACAATGGGGAGATACTCGCTTACCAAACGTATCCTTCTTGTAATATTGAAAATAGACAAAATAATTCTCATGAATTCCGATCCTGCGGCAAAACTTGAGATCTTAGCTCGGCAGGGTTTGAAGCGTCTTTCTGTTCCACCCAGGTAATCTGTCGCCGCGCAATAAATCAAAAGGATTTGTGGTGCTTTCAAGGTGCTTCCAAAACTGGAACCCTCAATATCAGAGGGTTCAAGAAATAGTAGGTTTACAAAAGAAAATAATAAGACAAATATCTCCTCCAGTAAAGTTCAGTGCACAAATCCATAAAAAGTAGGAAATTCCAGGATTGGTACCAATTGGAGCAACAAACGAATTACTATTTGATGATTTATATCTTCAATAATCCTTAAATCGACGGAACTCTTAAACAATACCAAGTCGCTGATCTCCAGTAAACTAAATTACTGACTGAATATCTTATTTTCACCGTACTCCAAGAATTTCAAAATTCGTGTGTCGAGCGATCAACAAACCTATTTAGAAAAAGTTAATACTTGTAGGAGACGATAGACAACAGTTGACCGTTTCTCTGTCTTTGTTGAATCCACATCTTTCATTCGGAGGAGTAGGGAAGGCGTAGCGCATAGATTATATTCAATAGTTCGCAAGAAGAATAATGAATAATATACAGGGGGATTTATAATTGAATTTTTGAAGGAAAAATTATTCAATAATAGGATAATTTTATAAACTATAGTTACCGCGTGGGAAAATAAACTCCTTATTACCAGGATTTCAGCTTTATTAAGACCACTAAGAAAATGGACTGTAACAATGCGATCAACCAACCAAGTTAGCGTTATCAGGAAACTAATTCCCAACTTTGAAATTGGTCTATTTATATCTAACAGGGTACACTTCAACTTTGACTTTCAAACACACATCAATGATTAGCGGTAGAAATTCGCAGGAAATTCTCGCTATCTATTCAGGCATGTTGCCAAATGCATAAGTAAATTTCAATTCCATCAATTCGTCATAGTCTGTGTTTCAAAAATGTTGAAGGAAGATCTGTATCTGTATTTGTAGAGTAGGGAGGGTGAGTGTAGTTCCACAGCACTTAGGCTATGTGTGACCCATTGTACATCCTCCCAAGGAGTTGTCCTCCTAGGTCATCGTCCATCCTGTCCGTTTCAGGAAGGTGGACAGGTCACTAGGAGACATCGCCTTAGTATCGGCAGGTGTAGGCCAAGACTCGTCGAACACACACTCTCTTATTGACGATAACTCCGGACACTCGCATAAGACATGCCTGAGAGTTTCATCTTCCTATTGACACATCCTGCATAGAGGTGTGTCCACCAGCACCAGAGTATGGAGGTGTTTTCTTAGTTGACAGTGGCCACTCAGAAATCCTACTGTTAAAAGTAGGTTTTCCAGGTCATCGCCAGATATTTCTTCGGCACCAGCTACCCAGGGTCACCCAGGGTGATCCTGGCAAGACTGCATCCTTTGATTCCATCTCATCGCTTTAGGGATTGAGTATGGGTGTGACGTTTGGATAGTTCCGCAATTGTTGAAATCATCGGGCTGTAGGTGTCACTGGGTCCTAACATTCTTAGTTCAATCGCTTTTCTGTCTAAAGAATCGGCAATGCGATTACCTTTACTCCTATCGTGCCCTTCAATACAACTCAGGATAATATTATTATCTACCGAGGCGTTGTCAAAGTTTTGATGGCATTCTAGTACTAGCCCTGAGGTAACACGTTGTCTGTTCAAGGCTAATAGGGCTTGTCTACTATCAGTTCAGATTATTATGTTTTTTGCCAGAAATTCCTTTTCTGTTTATCTCTTTTGTGGCGATTGAGATATCAGCCAGTTCTGTTCGAAACACGCTGGTATTTTTTATTGAAAGCTTTTATTCAACTTGACTTGTATGTATGTTAACAAATCTTGCAAGTTTAATTTGACCCACTTGTCTGTATCCGATTGGACTGGAATTTCGCATGCTGGTCCAGAACCGATGACAATGTATGTTAATCATAAATGTGACCTGATGATACTGCTCCGTACGAGAGATCTTCTCAGCGGTAAGTAGCAGACACGAAATTTTGAATACGCATTCGTTTATGATGGGCAGTTGTTAGGCCTACCATGAAATAGATGCCACATCCATGGTTGGCTTCAATAAAAAAATGTATTTCTAGAAAAAAAATTAAATCAAGCTTTTACCTTTAAATACCTACTTGCCGACTCTGAAAAGAAGAAAATAAATGGTGTAGTAGGTAGTAAGAATTCATATTTATTTGCATTGTGAAAGAACTTCAATCGGAACATTTCATTATTTTGATGAGTCGACTAAACATAGAGCCAACTGGCGAATTTACGATTGAAAAAGCCTTAAGAATCTATCCCACTAATCAAAAAGTTTTCAATCATAACAAAACCGTGCTAGAACATTTCCGTGCTCGCAGTTTAACCATCAATAAAATAATTACACAAGATAGTCTAATAAATTGTACTTGAAAAAATGATATTATATAATTTTAAATAATATTATACCATCTGATATAAACAAGACTGGGGGGTTGCCTAAAGACTTGGAAATATTTGTGGGGGTCAAGGTGATGTTGCGATACAATGTTGATATGTATCTAAGGGTCTAGTGAAAGGTATCATCGGTCATGTTATAGAAATTATACGGCCCTGTTTCCGGAGAGCACAAATGTATGACACGAACATTCCATCAGTCCGTATCGACTTCTAAATTCAGCCATGGTTCAGCTGAACGTAGAATGTTGGTAATTGTTTTATGCTGGGCTTGTACAGTTCACAAAAAGCAGGGTAGTCCGGTTTACCACGGTGTTGCATACTTGGGTTAAAAGTTGTTCTAGCCGGCCAAGCGTACGTGGCTTTAAGTAGGGTCACATCAATAGAAGGCCTGTTGACTATTGGAAATTAACTGGGACTCGGCTATGTAATAATGACGCCATCATTGAAATGAATAGACTAAGAAATATAACAAGCTAATTCTTCTGTGAGGTATGCCGGAGGAGTAGGTACTTCTACTTCTACTTCTACTTCTACTTCTACTTCTACTTCTACTTCTACTTCTACTTCTACTTCTACTTCTACTTCTACTTCTACTTCTACTTCTACTTCTACTTCTACTTCTACTTCTACTTCT
>WOGR01009178.1:0-11474 GCA_015342045.1 Leptinotarsa lineolata | reverse complement strand
GACACGTTCGTAGATTTACCATAGCAGCGCCATCTATTGATTACTTACTCAACCCAGTCGAAAGGTATCGACATCTGTTAGAATCATTTGGAGTTAACAGATAATTGTGACTGTCAAATAATAACAGACAAATAATTAGCAATAAATTAAAATTGCGACTATAATTTGAGATTTAAACTATCCTATCTCTCAAGTTGGATCGAACTGCACATGGTGTGCGAATTTTATTATAATCGGTCAAGTGGTTTAGGAGTCCATTGAGGACAAACATTGTGACACGAGATTTATATATATTAAGATTGATGAGAACTATGAACTATGAGAGAAATGAAGCCACCGTGTTGTGAAACACATCTTGACAAAAGTGACAGTTTCAAGAAATGATTATTTTTGTCATAGCACTAAATCATATTTCGATATTACTATTTTGAATATTTGGTTATCATCTAGAATTTGTGAGCAGATTTAATTTTTTTTGTCTCTTCTTGCAGAAGACTCTCCATATTATATGATCATGCTTTGTATAAAAGAATATACAGAATAAATAATGAAGTACAAATTTCTTCCAATATAAGTTAATTAATGAGTTCAATTTGAATTTCCAATTCCAGGAATAAATAGTACTACTTTGAAACTTGCCAACACTCTTACTGAAGAAGAATTGTTGAATAAAATCAAGGAACTCAATGAAGATCCATCAGTCGATGGAATTTTAGTTCAATTACCTGTTCCGAATCATATACGTGAGAGGGAGGTTTGCAATGCTGTCGACCCTAAGAAAGATGTCGATGGATTCCATTCCCTAAACATGGGCAAATTGGCTGCAAGCACTGATACATTCGTGCCATGCACTGCATTGGGAGTGGTTGAACTAATTAAAAGGTGAAAAGATTTAATTGATTTGGATGTAATTTATTGTTCATTCATTAACTTCTTGGTTCGAACATGTCGTTGGACAATGGTGCATACAAAAAGCCAATTTTCATTTGAATATAAAAAAATTGCAACATTTTTTAATTGAATACGATTTGAGGATATACAGGAAATCATCCCACAAACTAATAGTCCGATAGCTGTGAAATTTGTACACCTGTCTTTTGAAGGTTAGGGTTAACTAAAATTCATATGGATTTAATACTAGTATCGCCATCTGGGTGTTAGCCTACGAACTTTCTAGCCCATCTGGTATATCTCATTACCTCCTAGAATTGAATACTAATTTTAGTGATCTGTGATCATCTAAACTTGCATTAAAAAACATTTTAGGGTTTACTTGAAATTAAATGAACTTTTTTTCAGGTCGCATGTAAAAACATTTGGAAAAAATGTTGTTGTTTGCGGAAGATCTAAAAATGTAGGCCAAGCTATACAGTTGTTACTCCAATCTGATGGAAGAAACGAATATCCTGGTTTTGACGCAACTGTTACTGTTTGTCACAGATACACTCCCCCAGAAGAGTTGACATATTTTGCGAAGAGAGCTGATATTATTATCAGTGCAACAGGTATGTTGAGTTATTGGTGCAGATAATGAAATAATAAAGTTGAACGTCACAGAGAAATTAGTAGACAATTTACATTGTCATTTGAAATATTTTCAGGAGTTGTTGATCTGATAAAACCAGATATGGTCAAACCTGGAGCCTGTATTATAGATGTTGGAATCACCAGAATTCCTACTATTGATGGCAAGACAAAACTAGTAGGCGACGTTGACTTTGAAGGTTAGTTGAAAGAATTGAAAAGATTGGGATTCCTCAGTAATTGTCAAAACAAAGTATGTCCTCTATTTTGATTTTTTTGTTGAATTTTAAGAATACATGTGTGAGATCAACGTGGGCATTTGGATGTTGTAGTTTTTCATGAAATTTTCGTTTTTTCCAGGTTGTTTTAACGTTGCTGGACATATCACACCTGTACCTGGAGGAGTTGGACCAATGACGGTAGCAATGCTTATGTCTAACACATTAAAAGCTGCTAAAGGCTTAGTTAATAACTGATGACATCAACTTTTTTATTTATGATACACTAATTATGATATAAATTGTTAGAGTTTGTAAATTCAGTATTATAATATTTGTAATTTACTGTTGTAAAGATTTTTTAATAAATTATATATTGATTTTATTATACTTGTTTCTTTGTCAGACATATCAAGAAATTTTTCGAAATGTACAATGAACAGAGGCGGATTTCTAAAACCCAGAATCAAATTAATTAATTGATATTTTAAAAGGCGATACAAATTATGAAACAATAAAATTAATTGGCGCTCCGGGGCGACTTGATTGATTCCAGTGGCACATTTGATTTTTCAGCTGCAGGAAAACTCGGAAAAACCTACAGAGGCTCCAATAAATTCAAGACATCACCATAAAATTTTGTGACATGACTGTCGTCGTGTCACAGTCCTTTTGGCTTTGACCAAAGCATAATAATAACCAGATTCAATGCCAGAACCACAGTGAACAATGACTGCATGAAGATTATAATAGTTGTCTGCTAGATTGAAATGTTCATCTATTTTGAACCTTTGTAATAGTTTGGTGCTTGCATAAGAGGCATGTTTGAAGATCATCAGTGTTATTATAAAATTGCCTGGTGCCTCCGCTATACCTGTTATCTTATAATAGTCAGTTAATTTGGCACATATTTGGCAATACGGTTGATCAACACCTGTTAAGTTCTATTTTCAGATGATTTAATGTATATCAATGAATGACTAAAACAGTACCGTATTTTAAGCTTCTGCTTCCTTCTAAAGAATTGCAAAAATCTAATGTAACTTGCAGTTTTTTCATCACTTCAGTATGCTCTATTTCCAAACTTCCTAAACAGCTGTCAAAGGAGTTTGGAAATGTGATATGTCAATGTTGTTGATAAAAAACCTCTGATTTCTTTCACAAAAAGTTACCTTTGTTTGATCTTAGAATGCTGTTTTCACTGATGCAAAAATCTCTGAAATCTCACAACATTCAACAGTTTTGTAAGAAAAATTGTTCCTTATATCCTATGGAATTGAATGACAAATATGCTTTTAAGTCTACACTTTTCCCAAAGCAGAATGAATACACTCTCTTGACGGGGTGAAACTAGTTTGGTGTTCTTCTGATGAATCTAATTTGATTAGCAAAATGTGTGTCAAAAGTAAGTTTAAGTTCTGACTTGAGAAAAGTGTTGTTATCAGATTAATTTCATGTCAGAGGTTCCAATTCTATCTATGATGTTCTTAAGTTGTAAATAAGTAGCGGTTTTTGCCTATTTGACTTTCCCAACAACTTTTAAAATATATACTTCAACACTCTTCCTATTTAAAACGATAACATCCAAACACCAGAAAATAATTCAATTTCTCAAGATGAATTTATGGAGCAGTCCTGAGTAATAAGTGGTTGGATCATTGATTTTAAACAGCAAAAATCATAACAGAATCTCAAGTTTTCGGTAGTAACAAATGAAAATATGAATTCCCACTACTTAAAACTAGTGCATGAATTCACCATAAGTTGAAACTTACATTAACATTTCAAAATAATCCATTCGATTAATCTATTCATTCATATCTAAACTTTTTTATTTCATTTTAACTGTCAGAGTTGCAATTAGTTTTGATCACTTTGATTACATTCAATAGAATATGATTAGCCTATGGCTTTTGATTTTACAAAAGAATATTGGAACTGCTACTAACTACTGGAAAAATATTTTACGTATTGTACTCACAAATGTCAGTATATTTATCTGGATAAAACCTCAAATATTATATTTGTCAAAAAAACAACTGTTTTAAATGTGTTCCATAGACGTGACAAGTTGGACCACAGAATAGTAAACAATATTGGACTGGCCATAGAAAGAAAGGGAGCAATGACACCCAGATTAAAAAGAGATACAGCTAGTCAAATATAGGAAGAGGTTTGAGAATTTCTGCTCTCTCTCTCTTTAGATTGTACGGTACTGGCGAAAGAGAGAGATCAGAAATTTTCAAACCCCTTCCTATATTTGACAAGCTGATATGTCATAACTGGCGAATATGGCTAATACACCAGCAACGTGTAATTTCTGAAAAAAATATGAATGCATAATCGCACAAATTGTAGGTTTTTGAAATATAATGGAGTATCTTTATGTTTTTGGTGTATTGTTTTGAAATTGCGAGTAATATCAAGACATATTTGTTTTGTTCCTTTGTTTTGGTATGTTCGTATCGAAAAAATTTTTGTATTTGATCACGTCGAAAAATGATGAAGAGATCAAATGAATTTTAGCATTTCATGTGACAAAATATTTTGTGAAAAAGTATCGACCTATGGCGTTCTTGATGAAAAAATTATAAAGGGATCCCATAAATTTCGGCATTTCATATGTTTATGATTTCCATGGCGAAACTAAAGAAAAACAAGGATGCATAGAAATCCTGACCATTGTATAAAAAAATGGATACTGTATTAGTTTTCTTCTCCTGAAGATGCTAACCTTGTTAGCGAAACGCGCGTAGAGTGCAAAAATATCAGTTTGGTGTTAGGGTAATTGATCTCTAGAAGTTTCAATGGTTGAGCTGTTGCGTTTAAGTTTCCCGCTTTTTTGCTTAGTTCCGATTCTAAAATATAGAGGGAGCTGAAAATCGTTGCCAGCTGACAGCATTGGCGTCAACTACGCATGCTCATAATTTGACAAATTATTGCTGCGACCTCTACATGTGGTCACATCGAACTACAAAAGCATCTCCGACCATTTCCGTGGAGCGTCTATAGAGTAAGTGGTTTGTCAGTCCAATGCTGCGTGATATACATGAAGCGCTCAACAGGGTTGACCCCAGATTTCGTGAGAGAGATAAGCATATGAGGCCAACGAAGAAGAACCAGAGACCAGCCCCCGAGAGTCGCTGTCAGGCGGCTTCGGTAAGTATGGAAACCTTACAAATAGATTTAACATACACTTTTCTTTTTTGAGATACGCAAACAAAAACTAGTTCGCGATCAAGACACTTGTCTCCAGTTAGTTTGAGGGGGCCCCATGCAAAAATTACATACAGTAAAGTCACGATAAATAAAAATCACAGATGAGGAAAGTACAAGCACCTGAAGGCTGATTTTCGACCGCAGTAGTGTACTGTTTTCTTTCTTTTGAAGAAAACTTTTGTGCCGTTACCTGTTGAAATTGGTAGAGCATGTGGTCGAGGTTCACTAAATGACTTTATTTGAATAAAGAAGTTGAATTTGGACGCCACCCAGCTTGTTCGAAAAGGGAAAACACGATGCGAAAAAAGTTGGTGCACACTTCGTGTATAATTTTATCAATTTAAAAAACCACAAATCAATATTCAATAATCACTTAGAGATGGGAGGAACCTGAAGTCAAACAAATACCTTCTTTAATTACCATGTAATGAAAAAATATCATGACATACACAAAAAGTAAATTACATTCAAACATTGGGAATGACATTACGAATTAAAATCAGTTCAACCAATATACAATATCAATTCATCACGTTAACTCCATCGCAAATCCATGACTGATCCACTCTGGATATAATTTTACTAACAGAGTTGCTTTTTCTGTCAGATCATACTAATCTTGACTGGTCGTTCCTAAAACGAACAGAAAAGGAAGGTCAACATGGCTACTTCGAGATTATCGATTTTTCCAAATATACAAATAGCGACATCTAACTATACAATTTGAAGCAAAATTATACTTAACTGCTAAACAACAGAGTTCTACCACAACAAGTCTTGTTAACGGAGGACGATAGCCTAATTTGTAATTTGAACACGGTATAGTAGGTCAGATGTCAATCTTGCTGAAGTGCCCAGCCAGCAGCAAGTTGAGATCCATTCGGAAGCGAGTGGGGGAGGATGGAATGAGATTCTAGCTCTTCTACGCAGTAACCGTATAGAGAAGATTCTATCTCAGGGCACTCAACCCCGGAGGAAGCATGGCGGGGAGCTGTGTGGCACGTAGCGCCGTTCTGTTAAAACCACATGTTGGTGTCTAGATTATCCAATTCCGGCCGAAAGAAGTTGGTTATCATCGACCTATAGTGCTCGCCGTTGACAGCGATGGCCTGGCCACCGTCGTTCTCATAGAAATATGGACCGATGAAGCCGCCAGCCCAAAATTCTTACCAAACAGTGACTTTTTTGGGATACATTGGACGCTCTGGGAACTCATGTACTTAATTCACTACGAAAAAGTAACTGTGTTAGCGAAACATGTAATATATTTTTTGAATAAAGTTTGTGGGGATCAAATCGTAAGATGTAAGTCTTCTATATTCGTTTGATTTTCCATTTCGAAACGCAATACCAAAACGAAGAATGACGTCATGATACAGAAGTCTGTCACCTCAATCGACGGTTCAACGACGTGACAGTATGTTAACACAGTAGTCTTATTTTATCACCATCATACATTGTATGATGGTGATATCCACCACAGGTTGGAAATGGGTTAAAGATACGATTATTTTAAACTGGCTTTAATGTGAATATGAACGATTACATATCAATAACCTGAAGCAACTATAAATCTAAAAGTATTGAAATAGCTAGAGAATGATAATTCATGTTATATATTCAATAAAATCTTATTTTCAGTCAAAGGGAGCTGTGAATCAGGAAATCCTTCAATACTGTATACTCCTCTTCGTCTGAATGTCTTCCAAAACAGTTTGTAGTTCCTCATCTTCGAAACGTCCTTCGAGAGATGGAATTAGAGATTTGGCTTCCTCTGGTGTTTCTGGACATAAATTCGCTATGGCAGCCAACTCGAATTTATGGAGTTTTTTTGTTTGCATCAGCAGGCTGAAAAAAGATAATTTGATATTGACTTTATTTCTTGATCTAAAGATTCCAAATATCGATCGATATAAATATATGGTTTTTTCTCTACAATTTTTACCAATTTTCAAAAATACTCACTTTCTCACCGCGGAAATGGTTTCCTTATTTTTGAATTTTCTGAATCGGTCGGTATATGTCAAGGTCTTCATGAATACTTCAGAAAACTCCTGTTCATCTTCTGCAGATTCATTTTGGTCTTTCCTATGTTCCAGTAACATATGGACTTCTGATATGAGAAGGGTTTCAGCATTTTCAAATTCTGAAATAGGAAAAAAAGTTAATTTAATTATACTCCGCTTAGTTGAACTGTCTCGTTGCTTGCCAAAAGCAACGATCTATTTTTTCAATAGCCGAAAATCACCGAACGCGTGAAAGACTTCTAACCTTCATGCCTTTCGCCAAAAAACTAACCATGCTAAATAACTGGAACTGTGAACATATGTTCGTGAAAGTTGAACATTCACCTTATTTTTTAACAGTCCACGTATATGATGCGTATCAAAAGAACAATTCATGCTTGTCAAATGAAATGAAAACACCCCTTCAGCTTTCCATATACGAGGGTGGTCTGAGAAATTTCCGACCTTACAAAGATCCAAGACATTTTTTCAATTTTTTTTTCATTTTGCCAAATAGTCTCCTTTCAGATCTATACACTCATATCAGCGATGCTCCCATCTCTGTAACCCGTCCAAATAGTACTCGGCGTTTGTTCACGAAGGTGATTGCCTCTTCATCTGACGAAGATCTCTGTCCTACGAGCGCAATTTTTAGATGAAGGGATAAAAAAGAGTCGCTTGGGGCTAGATCTGGTGAGTGAGGCGGATGGTCAAGCAGTTCAAACCGTAATTCGTGGGTTTTTGCCATGGCAACCGCTGAGGTGTGAGACGGTGCGTTTTTGGATGAAACGAAATTTTCTTTTTCTGGAAATGTGTCCGTTTTTCCGCAAGTTCTACCTTCAGCTTGTTAAGTAATGATGCGTAGAATGCTCCTGTAATAGTTTTTCCTTTCTTAAGATAATCGATTGAAATAACTCCATGACTATCCCAAAAACCTACACTGTATTTCTGTTTCGGGCCTAAAATGGTGAATACAATTTGTATCTAAATCACGTTAGAAATGTTCATTCGAAAACGTTTTTGATCAAACGTGAGCAAACGCGGCACCCAACGTGCGGACAGCTATCTCATGCTTAAATGTTGATTTAATATGTGACAAACACGTTATATTGATATGTTCATAACCTTTGCTATCTCTCTCACTTTAATTCGGCGGTCGTCTAGCATCATCTGGTGAACTTTGGGGATGTTTGTTAAATTCGTACAACTTAACTTATTCATTCTAACTCTTTTCCCCGCCACCTATGAGGTAAAGTCTGTAGGGGCGTTTTTTTAAGTGGTATCCCCAGTACGCCTACTCCAAGGACACCTAGCTCATAAGGTAATCCTCGATATCATAATATTTTAAACAACTTATTAGCTAGCTACTCTAATCGACTTGTCTTCGATGGTCTAGGTTGTGACTCAGAATCTAAATCAACGTCAAATGTGAAAGTTTGAGGAATTACAAAAGTTAAAATTGGAGTCATAGTTGGAAGTTTATCTTCAAATTCATTTTCTTCTATCAACTTTGATATTTCCATAATGTTGCTGCATGATTCGTCAGAACAACGGAGGCATACTGTAGAGCATTTCAGGCCTGCTTTTCTGCAGCCATAAAATGAGGTAGAAGAAACAGCTGACCCTAGGTATAATAACAATAATCGTAGCAGGCAGATGTTCCTTTGTCCCCAAACGGTAACTCAGATCTTTTCTACCTGCTTAACATTCAATAAGCTAAATTTGGTAAGTTCTATGGTAAAGAAAAGAGTAAATGAATAAGTAAAGTTGTACGAATTCAACAAAAATTTTGTAGGAATATATTTACAATAAAAAAAATCAAAAATAAGTTGAACATTTCGTTTCGACCGGATTCTCATGAGCATTGACGAAACCTGTCAACTTTGGAGCGCTGTAACAGCGTTTTAAATGAACGAAATTAAAAAAAAATATAAGGAAAAATTTTCCTCAGAATATCATCTGCAAGATTGGTCTGAGGTAACTTTTTGTAAAATGTATAAAAAATGTTATAGAGCAAAAAAGAAAATTTTTATAAAAATTTTCTCACTTTTTTTGCTTATAACTTCTTTAATTTTTAATTTAGGGCAAAAAGTTATATAAACTTATTTGTAGGCAAAACAATTTGCTACAAATCGTGACTCTACAAATTTTTGGTTGAAACGCATAGTTTTCGAGATATCGCGAAAAAAGTGTTTTCACCCCTTTTTTCAAGATGGCAGACGGAGGACAAGGGTGGCGACCCCACAAATTTGAAGTTGAGCTTCTATTGACCCCCCCACACATGTCCCAAAATTAAAATTGCGTCCCCTAAAAAATGCAAAGCTCATGTAACATTTCAATGGACTATACGTTTCGAGGTCTGTTCTTTGCTTCTGCGCAACCAAAACAATCATTTTTTAGATCGGATCGTCACTTATGATGAAAAGTGGATTTACTACAACAGATGTTCAGGACAGTGGTTGGAGACCGATGAGCCAGCCAGGCACTTCCCAAAGAAGAAAACCCACCAGAAAAGGTCATGATTACTGTGTTCAGCGGCTGGTGTGATTTACTATAACATTCTGCAAACGGGCCAAACCATCACAGCAGGGTCCTATTGTGGGGAAATCAACAAAATGTACCGACAATTGAGTCAGCAGCAAGCATTGGCCAGCAGATGAGGTCCGATCCTGCTCTAAGACAACGCCCGTCCGCACGTTTCACAAATCACCGTTTGAAAATTGAACGAACTGAGCGTTCGAAGTTCTGCCTCATCCGCCATACGCCCTAGATCTCTCGCCAAGTGAGTACCAGATTTTCAAGCACTTCGATAACTTCCTCAACAGTAGAACCTTCACCAATCAGGACCAGCCAAAAACGGCCTTCCTCGACCTTATCGAATCCCGAGCATACAATTTTCATACTGATGGAACTGATCGAATTATGTTCTGATGGCAAAATTGCTATGATTCAAATGGTGCTTATTTCCATTAAATTAAATACCTAAATTAGAAAAAGGTCAAATGTTTCGTGTTGTTGTACCTCTGGCCAGGCTAAAAGTACAACAAACGTAATGTCCCAAGGTACAACAATGTTTACTACTGCCAAAACACATTTATGCTTTCAGGTTATGTAAATATAATGGATTGGTGAACACAAGTTTTGAATAGTAAACATAGTATATCTCCTACCTGAAAAATTATAGATGAAACCAGCCACAACTCTGTAACACACCGACTCTTTATGTTCATTTTATATATTTACTTTCGAGACGAAAAATTCACAAGCCTAACTGAATTCCAGAGTCTTTATATTTATGAAGTAAAACTATTATACCGACATCCAGTGGTCAATAGCAGAACGTTGAAGCAAAAATTCTTTCCAGCACGGTGAAAAAAAGAATTTTAACGAAAGTGTTCAGAGGTACAAGCGCCCAAAAGAACAACACTCTCCCCTAAGTATTCACCGAGATATTACAGTTTTAAAGTAGACTCATAAAAACGGACAAAACTTTTGAAACAACCGAATAAATTATTACAATCAGCAAACAGAGAAACCAAAATCGTTTGCTTATTTGAAAAATATATTATCACAGACTGGATACCAGTGCTTTATAAATACTAAAGTACAAAACAATGGACCTATATTACTGGGTATATATATACAGGTACTTTTATAATTATTATATCTTGTGGACTACGTTTACACAAACTTAATATCTGTTGTAACTGTCATAGACCGCCAGCATTGCCAACATAATACAGTTAACTATATAACTCGTCAATGAGAGGAATGAAAACACTTTTCTGTCCACTAGATTTATGTATTCTTACAACCGGTTTCAGGGTCTCACCCATGAGTAATAATAATTTATGCAAGATTCTGTTCAATGCCAAACCCAAACGAGATAGAATGACGAACTCAGGTATACAGTGCCTTCATTTCAAAACTTCCCACCCTTAGTACTTCGCTTAGCAGAAAAAATTTGCCGTAGACAAAAAACGCGTCAATTTAAATATCGAGGGGGAAGTTTAAAACCAGTACCAGTGGTATTTTAGGTTTAACCCCCTTACCCTTAGCTACCCCCACTTAATAATTTCAAATGGCACCCCCTATCTCGTAACACAACATTTCAAAATAGGGCAAAATGCAAAAATTTATGGAACCGCTACCACTGACTCAATAACGGTATGTATATGTTTCTTTTTTATAGAGTTTTTTCTTTAGCTGAAAGTGAGATAAGGGCACACAGTTGCTTCTTGGCGTCAGTTTCAATTAAATGATGAAAACATTTATCGGAATTAGTTATTCCTGATTTTGGACTGTTTGTCAAGTGGTGTCAGTTGCACTGACAGTAGTGCAAATCGTAATGGTGTACACTTTACAAGAAAGAACTGAAATTATTTTTATTTGTGGTGCTGAAGATAGGTGTGCTCGTAGTACAGCTTCGGTTTTTAATGGAAGGCATGCAGGCCAAAATGTGAGTCACCGATATGTTCTAGACCTTGTTCAAAAATTTGAAGAGACC
>WOGR01009177.1:0-11474 GCA_015342045.1 Leptinotarsa lineolata | reverse complement strand
ACGAGACTTGGTCCCTTGTCGCTCGAATTACCTCTGCTACAGAACAGAGCCTTGAGTTCAGTTTATTCACGTGTGTGTCCCATCTAATGCTGTGACCCCCAAAAATTTGAAATCGATTATTTCTGGAATAGATTTATGATCCAATTTAACGTAGATGGATTGCTGCCTATTTTGGAAAGTTCTGAAATTGATTAGTCCTGTTTTGTTTGTGTTCAATTTTAATCCGTTCTCCGAACACCACCTAAACATTTTTTCCGCTACCTCAGATAACCCTCTGGAGAGAGCCCTTGAATCAGACCCAGACACTGCTACCGACGTATCATCTGCGAATTGACAGACTAGACCTACACCAAGTGACTGTGGAAGGTCATTCACGTATATCAAATCTAATTTCATTGTTCCAGAACTTTACCAAAAATTAATGATAAAATATCAAGTTTGAGACCTATCACATTTTCCATTTCCATTTAGGCACCTAGCAAAAATTTCAACTGAAGCATTTAATGCAAATAATCAATACTATACAAAAGATTCTAACGAATATTCAAATTTCATGCATGTTTTCAATATCTATGAAATGGAATAAACAATTCCACTAAATTGAAAATTAAGAACAATACCAAATCAAAACAGGGATAATATTCGTATCTTTTCGGAGTTACAGTAAATTATGACGTACCTATATAATCCTTTCATTTTGTCACTGATTTCTCCATTGAAGGTAATGTTCAATGTATAAGTACCAGGAGAAAGGGGGGAAGCCAATTTTAATGAAATTGTTTCGTTTTCTGGACATATTTCCACCTTATTCGGTATAATTTCTTGATTATTTGTTATCTTTACAGATTCCAATGATAAGTCTAGAGCATTAAGTACTATATCATCAGTACTTTTCACTACCTGAAAATAAAGCAAATTAGATTTCAATCATTATACTACTACAAAATGGCGGAACTTTTAATAATTGCCTGAATACATTGACATTTAACTACATAATTTGAGGTAATAAGCTTGAGGTCAGTTCAGAAGATGCTCGAAATGGTTGCCTTGAACTTCTTGACATATAAACAGCCTATCCGATATTTCACGCCGAACATTTTCGAATACAGTAACGTCAATATCTCTACAAATATTTATTATTCTCTGCCGTATATCCAATATTAAAGCAGGTTCAGTTTCGTACACCTATTGCTTCAAATAGCCCCATAAAAAAAGTCCAAAGGTGTCAAATTTGGTGAGCGGGCTGGCCATTCTGTAAGACCTCGACGGCCACTCCAACTTTTTCATCTGAAATAATCTCCGCGATCACCCCGTTTGGTTTGGACCACAAATTTTGTGAATGTTGTTGAGTTGGATTTTCTATATTTCCAGGCATTAGACAAGAAAGGCCGCTACACCTGAGGTCGGAAATGGTCCATCCTGCTTTTCGGGAAAGGGGTAGAGCTATTCCACAAACTGAACCTTCGCCAAAACCATCTCCACCGTCGAGGTTAATTCCAAAAGTTGTTCCGGGAAGGGTGAGTGGTATATATGAGAATTTATTCAATTGTATTCTAGCTGGTAGGTGGTTCATTTTTCTTTATTGTTTTTTATGGACTTTGATAAAGCCGACACTCTAAGAGCCCACAATACCGGTTATCGGGACTATACTAATAATGTTTATTGCCACAAAATGCAAGACGATAATGACTTTGTCCAGTATAAACAGTGTAAATAAATTAAAACTAACCGTAGCAGTACATTTATAGACTCAAGTTATAAGATGAAAACAGATAACGCCAAAAAAAAACTACTATAAGGGCTATAAATAATTAGAAGCGAGATATTTCCCAATAGATTAAAAATAATTTTGCCAAAAATTGTATTTGACTTCCAAGTTGAAAATGGTATTCACTGGAAAACATTCGCTATTCCATCGAGGAATATCTGTCTTCTGATTATTCATAGCACTTATAGTGGTTTTTTCTTGATATCTATTTTTATTATCTTTGCTTTTAGTCTCTGAATGTACTTTGGTTAGTCTTGGTAAGTGGTAAAGTGTATCAATATTTTCTTCGATTTTGGTTATTGGAATGAAGATTTTCTGAAATTTCTGTATGCTATTCGAATATTCGTCACGGCTGGAGTTAAATCAGTTCTTTTAGACCGATTATCTGTGGCAATTCGATAGTGCCATGCAAAATCTGTCCATATTGATGATCAGGAAACATCAAAATCTATTCTTGTGAACTTCTTCGTAAGCACAAGATGCGGCTTCATAAATACATAGCCGAGTATTTATAATAGTTATAATCGTTGGTACGAGTCCAAAACTTATTTATGTGTGGCATCGAGTCTACTGTAACTTGGCAAAACATCCAAATATTCCAAATAACGTTTTCTCTTTGAAGATACAAATATTATATTCAATCTCTTTTTCTGGCAAGGGGTGTTTTCTGTAGAATAACCAGAGAGGCATTAATTCATTATTACTTTTTCCTTGATTCAGTTCAAAAATTCGTTGATGTATCTCAACAATTTTCAATTCAAAATAAGGGACTATTCTAAGGATATTTTGCCCCTTGATGATTTTCAATAGGGCGCTTTGTTTCGAAGATACGAAGCGAAAAAGAATTTCGACAATAACAATTTATTACGAAAGTTCATTGCCTAAAAACAGATGGAATATATAGAAAACACTCTTATCGCTTCGGGCCAAGTGGTTGAACCTTTTTGACTATTTTTTTATGACCGAGAGGATTGCCAGTGAGTGATTTCTCGAGAGTTACTTCAAACACATTTTATAACCGATGTATTCAGTCTGTTCTGGCCAGCGATACTGATAGTTGATGAATCATCTCTTGATCTGATGACTTAATTTCGAACTTGTTTGTTTTTAATTTCACCACCGAAAAGTTGCAAATCCGTGATATGAATGAATCTAAAAATAAGCCTTACTAGATGTTTGAAGGACTATTTATAGGTCCGACCTGCGGAATTTTTCATCTTGTTTATATTACGTGATCGAACACGATTTGGTGAAAATATATTTTTGACAGCCTGCGTTTATTTTTCTTTCATTCAATCAGGATGTTGGTATTTTCATTGATTAAAATAATTTCTGATTCTATGGAAGAGTCAAATCTCGTAATGAGTGCAGTTTGGTTAAAAAAATATTTACAATATTGCATTGAAAAAATTATTAGGCAGATATTTATTGTTTTTTTCATTTAATCTATACTTATACGTGTGAAAGTCACTCACTTACCACTCATTCATCTCTATTTCCGTAGCCTCCCTCAGATATAATACACTTGTGCCAACATTTTTTCCAATCCTTGAAGCTGTTCTGAAATGCACTCTCTCAGCGATTCGGTTTTTATCTCCTCAATCGTCGCAAAACGCCGTACATTCATGGGTCTCCTCGATTTTGGGAACAAGAAAATGTCGCAGGGGGCCAAATCTGGTGAATACTGTGGCCGTGGCATGATTACGGTGTTGTTTTTGGCCAAAAAAATACGAACAAGCAATAACGAGTGAGCAGGTGCATTATCGTAATAGCCATGAATGGTTTTTCCACAATATCGGGCGTTTTCTTCGTCATTCAACAATTCCTGAACGATACTCATGCGAAGGTTTTTTCATGTCCAAAATTTATTCAAACGTTCACTGTTTTTTGAACAGTTCTAGTATATACAGTATTTTTGAGTCTGATATATTTCTTTTTCAGCCAGGACCACTACCCGGGATGAGACCAACACTGGTAGGTGCAGGACATATGGTTCCACCACAGAAGCAAGGAACGAGCAGTATGGGTCTTATCATGCCTATATACACCCTTGGAATTGTCATATTCTTCACATATACAGTTATGAAGGTAAAGCTGGAATCATATTTTACCATGTGTCTTTCTAAATCTCCAGTAAATCTCATCATTCGAAATCTATATATTGTAATAATGAGTTTTGTAGATGTATTCTCAACCGTTACAATTTTTTTCCAGGTTGTTTTCAGGAAGCAACCTGAATCCCTGTATCCATCGGTAGAATCAGATCCTAACTTCAGAACTCACGTTTTTGAACCGGAGAGGTTATATACAGCACCTAAAATGGCTAAAGATGGAACTTCTAGTAAAATAGGTAAGGAAACTAACACAAACAGAGCTATTTCTTGTGACACACTTATAAAATTTATGCGATCATTTTTATTCAAAGCGTTGAGTCATTTATTTTAACAGCTTGTAGAAGTCACCAAAAGAAGTTGATGCAATAAAAATCTATATGAAAGTTACTGTTATAATCGTTATCGAATAAATTTAAAAAATTCATTATCAGTGAAATGGATTTCGTTTTTACAATAACTGTTCAAAACTGTTGTGGTGAACGCCTACGCTTCGGTCTTTGACACTTAACATCGGTAGTGTATGAGTCTTCTCGTCGACCTGATCTAATACGAAGACTCAGACACGTCATTCTTCATACCCTTGGTTTGTTCCGAACACTCTCTCTACAGTGCGGGAGCGAGTACACCAGAGAAGATGGATATGTGGTTCGAAACGTCGTGAGTATGACACAATTTAAAAAAACCCTGTCTGGAATCGATCGGCTGTTTCCAAACAGGTGAGACTTTCTTTGGTTAACTAGATGTATATTTTAAACCCACTGAAACACAAGTCGTCATAAGTTTCATACATTTATTAAGTACGATATAACCTAAAACTACATTCAACAACTATCTTGGGATATGAGCAGTAATTATTTCGAAATTTTCAACATACAATATTTAAAGGGTGTCTAACTACTAAATATTTAACATATACTTTTACGAAAACATCGATAAACTCAAATATATGATCAGAACGCATTATTTATCAACTCAAAGGCGGATTCTTTTATTTGTTACACTCATACTCACGTAAAGTCAATTTCAAGATCAAGATACAAGTTCTTATCTTCATGGTTCGACAATATGCCATCATTCCGAGTTGCCGTAAGATTATAAGCTTTTCAATTACCAATTTAGTTCGTTTACCTTACCATGGTCTAGCTATGAAAGATTGTTTCGTCAGTTTTTTATACTACTCTTATATTAAACCTTAGTTGCACGACTAACACTTGTTCGAGTTAATTCCGGAATAAAAATCTGGTCGCGTTTTTCTAACTTTCATATAATTATTTTATTTTCGCAAGGAAAATTCGACTTGACGGCTTACATTACACTGTTACATTTTCACCGGTTTCGCGTAATTACTTTTCACTAACAGAGATAGTCTCAACTCGACGGTTCCCACTGGAATTGTCTTAATGAGAGTCTAGTCGGTATTTATACTGAAGTATCCGTGACGTAATGTTTACTTAGATTTGCGTATTGCGGGTGAGGTGACCATACATCTAGAAGCGGTCAGATTGATATCGCGGCTTCCTGACCCCATTAATTATCGGCTTAAGGTTTGATGTGACAACTTAATGATTATTAGGCACTCGCCGCCGGGTTTGACTTTCGCCGACGACAGAAATCCGAATCGACACTCGCAATTTCGGTTCCCACACATCAACTGTTTTAAATACCCCAACGTAAGGTTTTAAATCCAGGAAGGACACCTTTTCACAAACAAACGACACGCTTTCACTGCATTTTATTCACCAGCTTATTGCTTTCATAAAAACCAGCTAGGGTTCCGTCACAAAATGTATGCTCAACTAGGGTTTCATGGCCAAATCAAATTGGGAACCCCTTGTCTAATCAAGACTCGTACCGAAAACCGTACTATATCAGTTGGCCATATCTACATAAGCACGGCGGAGCTCGCGAATATAAAAAAACTATCTAATAACATAGTGGTGTGCGTATCATAAGCCAAACATATTTTCGAAAAATGTTATATGCTCAGTTGGATAACGCAATTCTTTTTTTTTAATTTTCACTACAAACTGTTGAAATAAATGACTCAACTTCGGTACCCTGTCTCGGGAATGTTTCGAGGTTTTCAATATATATTCATGAAACTTTCCTCAAAGTACATATATGAATGTAGGCTATCTCGTCTGGCGTCAATGTTTTGGTTGGTTTCCGGGTTTTGCCGTGGTCTTCTTTGGTTACAATCTCCAAACGTTTCAACTGCCACTGCGGCAGTCATCTTCAGTGGCGTGATCGAGTACTCTGACGTATCAACTGAAACTGAATCTCTTATTTCTGGCATGTCATTTATAGTGCTGATATTTCGCGTGCTTTCTGTAATGGCGGGCTTGCGCGATTTGGGTGACATGGCTTTGTTTTGGCGTCTTTCAACGCTGTGTGCCAGATCTTTGGTAGATATGTTTTCTCCTTCTTTCTGTTGAAATTCTCTTGATCCTTGTGCTCGACTAGGCGGGTACCAATGCTTTTTTTCGTCTGACCGATATAGACTTTAGTACAGTTACATTCAATCCTGTGAATCTCCGCTGATTTGAGTGGATCTCTGGTGTCTTTTGCTGATCTCAGATACTCCGATATATTTTTCGTTAGTTTGAAGATGGTGTTAATTTTCTTCTTCTTTAGAATTTTCCCGATTCGGTTGGTGACACCTTCTATGTATGACATAGACAGTGCCTTGGGGTTGCTCTTCAGTGGTGTTCCTCTTCTTCACTCTTGGACGCGTAGCGCGGATAATGTCTTTTCTGTCATAGCCGTTCACTTGTAACACCGTTGTTAGATGTTTTATTACGTCGTCGACGTACCTTTCTTCACATATTCTCAAAGCTCTGGTCACTAGGGTGTGGACGGTTCGTTTCTGTTTCGGATAATGGTTGGATCCATTATGTAGGTATCGATCCGTCTGTGTTTTCTTCCTGTACACCTAATGGCCTAGTCGATTACCTTCCTTGATGACTAGAACATCAATGAATGGGATTTGGAGGTTTTTTCTAATTCCATGGTGAACTGGATTTTTTTATGAAAGCTATTCAGATGATTTAGGAAGCTCTGAAGTTCTTCGTTTCCATGGCTCCAAACAACCAGTGCTTCAGGCGTTTTCCTGAAGTTTGTATTGCTCTTTCTTCGAATTTTTTCATGTAGAAATTCGCCACTACAGGGCTAAAGCCCATTTTGACTCCATCAACTTGTTCATGAAAGGTTTTATTCCATTGAAAATAAGTTGTCGTTAGTGAATGTAGAAATCAGTTGATATCTTATGGAAAAATCTCTATGTAGCTGAGGCATTCCTCGAGTGGTACATTTGTAAATAAGGAAACAATATCGAAGCTAACTAGAATGTCGTTTGGCTCCAAGGCGATGCCTTTAAAACGTTCGATGAAGTCATTGGAGTCTCGGACGTACGGCAAAACTCGGAAACCCGCCAAAACATTTTCCTCGAAGTTTTGAAATATGTTCTATACTCTGCATTTGTGAATAAATATTTGAGTTTGAATTTTTGCTACGAAAACAATAGGACGGAAGGAACGTGATACAAGTAAGTTATGTGCACTAAAATTGTCACGCCACTAATGTTATCAGATTTTACCTCTGCAGTAATTTCACTTCTTTCGGCAAAGTTGTTCATTTTCATTCGATTTGAATTTCATACGCCCCACTTACATTTCATCTTTTATATTTTTGTGTTTATTAGTTCTTAGATTAAATTTGTTTATAAAGTTGTTTGTGGAAAGTTGAATGTCGAATAGCAATTATTCGTGTTGACCAGCAATTGAGAATGTATTTTACTATTAGAGTGTAGATGAGTAATTTTAAGACGTGAACAAGCTGGCATTCCTTATTCTCATATTAGGTTGGCTGAAAAGTTCGTAGGCTAACGCACAGATGGCGCTACTAGTATTAAATCCATATGATAGTTAACCCTAACCTCCAAAGGGCACGTGTACAAATTTCACAGCTGTCGGACTGTTAGACGCTGTTACCGACGAAAACATCAAAAAAGTCCACCAAATGATTTTGAATGCCTGCAAAGTGAAGTTGATCGAGGTAGCTGAGTCCCTAAAGATATCAAAGGAATATGTTGAGTGGTATCATTATTTTGTGATGCGCATGGTATAATATCCATCGACTATCAAAATCAAGAGCGACTATTACATAGCATTATTGGAGCGTTTGAAGGACGAAATCGCTGAAGAACGGCCCCATTTGAAGAAAAAGAAAGTTCTGTTTCATCAAGACAATGTACCGTGTCACGAATCAATGAAAACGGTGGCGAAATTGCATGAATTGGGCTTCGAATCGCTTCCGCATCCACCGTATTCTCCAGATCTAGCCCCCAGCGACTTTTTCCTGAAATTTGGCTCCGATGGAGAGGTAATGAAATCGAAAAATTGTACGATCGCTATAATCGTTATAGCGCCCTCGAATGCATCTATAATGAAAGATATAATAAAATTTTATAAAAAAAAACTTTTTTCTATGTTAGCCTACGAACTTTCCAGCTCAACTGTCACATCATTTGAGGATGAGTCTACGTTCAGATTACAAACATTACTTTTGAGTTTATAACATTTACTGAAATATATTCTTCTTTTTGAGTTAATTTATGTTGAATTCTTTCTTCTATTAGATTATATTGCTGTAATTTTATTTTTTTCTCATATTTCATCAAGTGGTACATCCATTCATAGATTGTGCCGTTACAGCGATTCGTTAGAGGAAGAAAACAAATCATAAATTTCAACTAAATGAATGAATGTACCAAATTTCATTCTTCATTCTGTCTAGTGTTGCACAGGAGGGGATGGGTTTAATTTTCGTAGAGGATGTTCCACCCGAAATTAGCTACCTTAACGAATGGTTTTATTGTATATTTGAAATAATCTTTTCCTACCCACATATTGCCCAAATTTCGAGTACTTCAAGTGTTCAATCACTTCGGTGCACAACACTCTATTAAATCTTCTTTACTGGAACCGGAAAATGTTTCATGTATAAAATGTGTATTATTTAATATTTCCGAATGTTTGTACATGAAACTGAAATAAATAAATGAAATAATATTTTAAAAAGGTCAGATATACATGGACTGTGAAATTTCGCTAGCCATGTACATTAGATCAGCGACTTTAACGTTGCCACGGAAATTTTTTACTGTTTTTTAAAGGATATCTAAAAAGAACATTGCTATGGTTTTTGCTTACTTCCTTATTATCAATACCTCAACATAAAATAAGTGTTGAGTATATTGCAATAAGTTTTGAGTGTATTCTATTTCGGTAACCACATGATTTTAATTTATTTTATCTTAATTGTTGCAATAAACTTGACAGCGATAACATTTTTGAATAGAGAATGAAGAGACCTTTCAAACGATATATCACTATACTATACTTCCCATTAAAAAAATTAAATTTATTCCATTTGGATTTTACACACCGTATATTCACAGCTCTAGCTGTTTGGCATGATTAGTTTAATTCGATTTGAATTTCATACCCCGCATAACCATTTCATCTTTTCTATTTTTGTGTTCATTAATTCTTTGATTAAATTTGTTTAGAAAAAGACACGTTTATAAAGTTGATTGTGGAAATTTGAATGTCGAATAGCAATTATTTGTGTTGATGCGTTAGGAGTGTTTTGCGTGTTCAGCAATTTTCTGCTATCGAAAAAACACTTGAAATATTGATAGTGGCATATGGTGATTGTACTCTGAGTCAGAAAAACGTTTACAAGTGGTCGAGAAGATGCGAATGACGACGCTTGCTTTGGACGCCCCAGCAAATCAATCACCATTGAAATTGTTGAGAAACTGAAGAAAACTGTTATAGTGAATGTTCGAATCCACTATTAGAGAAGTTGTTGAGGATGTCGACATATCGGTTGGCTCATGCCATGCAATTTTTCCGGAAATTTTGGGCATGGAGCCTGTGGTAGGAAAGTTCGAAAAGATTAATGACGTCAACGGCGATCCAGATTTGCTTGAAAGGGCCATAACTGGTGAGGAATCATGGGTGTATGGTTATGACATAGAAACCAAAGTTCACTCGTCCCAATGAAATAGCCCAGGAAAGCCAAGTCCAAAAAAACACGCTAAGTTCGAACAAATGTCATGGTTTTTCACACTATTTTCTTCGATTACCGTATTATCTTGAAGTTATGCGCCGCTTGCGGTGTTTCAGCCACCGTACCCACCAGATTTGGCCTCCTGCGACTTTTTCCTGTTCCCGAAGTTGGAGAGACCCATGAAAGGACGGCGTTTTGTGACATGTTTGAACCGTCTATTAACATGTGTACAAAAAAATCTGTTTTTTTTTTCGTTAACCAGTTGTCGCCTCTCTAAGAACTACAACTCTCAAAAGTCGAAACTTGTGCGAGCTGAGGACTAATGTGGTCTTAACCGTTAACGTTTCATTCCTAACACAAAGCTGGGTTATTCTGTTTAATCGCATCGAGAGCTTTTGACAAAACAAAAACGGTTACATCATGGTTTCTATGCATATTGTAAGGAGCATACACAGTTTGTTGACCACGGTAAATAAGCACAGTACATCCAATATAGTTCTCTAGTGGCAGTATTGCCAACTTCTGAAATATTGGGAGCAGAACACTCAGAAGTCGACACCTGTGCCAGCTAAGGAAATGGCAGCTCATCATAATAAAATATTAATAACAGCCATCACTTATCAAGCTATTGCTATGTTGCTTATCATATCATACGAGGGGTGTTATTTATATTTCGGGAATACCAAATAATAAACATTTTTTAATGAAAATGGCTTTATTTTTTTTCGAAGTATTCCCCTTGGTGATCAGTACTCTTTTGCATTCGTTCAAACCATTTGTCAAAGCAGTTTTTCCATTCTTCTGGATACACTTCCAAAACACGGTTTTTGAACGCTTCTACGGCTTTTTCGGCGCTCGTAAATCGTTGACCACGCAGCTTCGGGAACAAGAAGAAGTCATTGGGTGCCAAATCAGGACTGTATGTCACAAGCTTCTCTCTTCCACTCACTAAAGTCTCTCTCTCTCTCTCTCTGGAATACTTATCAACGACGCGCGACCTTGAACTGCGCCAGAACCTGTGTTGTATTCCTACTGTCATCAATTCGATGTTCTGACTTCTCGAAAATTCACTTGTTTGACGAGATGTCTGAGAGCTCGCGGCGGTTAGTTTTACGAACATCTCCGAAGACTTCCAGCAAATAAATGGTCGTGTACCAATCAGAATTGACCGTTCTACGTAACTCAAGCGGAACGTGGCCACATGATACATTTGGCCGAAGAAACAGGCGAACATTTGCTTCGCTGTACTTCTTCCACGAACAACTTTTGTTGGATTTAGTTCGTTCTTGGAATACCCACACGGTCGATTGTTATTTTGTTTTCGGCTCATATCCATTTATCCATAATTCGTCATCTGTCACGACTTTATACACGTCTTAGCACACTCTCTCTAACATATCGACCAGTATTTCACGTATAAATGCTTCAATATTGGCTTCCAGAGCGTCAGTCGTTGCTGTTTTCTCCCTGTAGACACGAGCCTCAACATGACCCCACAAGAAATAATCCAAAGGTGT
>WOGR01009175.1:0-11475 GCA_015342045.1 Leptinotarsa lineolata | reverse complement strand
GTAATACCAATATCTGCAAACCTGATTCGATCCACAGCGGGGCAGGCAGAGAGTATATGCTCAGCTGTTTCATCATATTCCAAACAGAGGCGACACACACTGTCTTCCGACAGTCCGAGTCTCTGCATATGATGATTCAGATGACAGTGACCTGTGAGGAGGCCTGTTAGTCATCGAAGTTCATCCCTACTGAAGTCGAACAACTATTTGGTTTCACGTTTCGAAGGGTTAATGAACGCTTTGGAGTGAGCCAATCTTGGATGATTCTGCCAGAAGTCTTCAAAACTTCTAGTCATCCAGGTGTTCAATGTTCGTTTGGCGAAACCTGAGGCAATGCCAATGACAGGTTCAGGTCCCGTCTCATGAAGCTACTTGCTGCACCCTCCTTCGTAAGGGAGTCACCAGCTTCGTTGCCTTCCAGGCCAGTGTGGCCAGGAATCCAGACCGAAGACAATTTTTTGAGTCTTCCTATTGGGAAGAGTAATTTTTGTCAATTTTCTACCAATTTAGATGTTGCTAGGCAGGAGCCAAGAGCTTCTAACGCCGCTTGACTGTCCGAGAAAATTTTTATTGACTTGTGTGTGGGTTTGGATTCTACCAATTTCTCCGCACACAACTCAATAGCAAAGATTTCCACTTGGAATACAATCGCATAGGTCAGGAGGCAGGTTGATATCTCTGTCCTGGGACTACAACTGAAAACACCTGCACCAGAGCCTTAAGGTGTTTTTGATCCATCTGTGAACCAACAACTATTTGCTTTTAATATTTCCTTCTCCCGGAGTATCCACTTCTCTCCACTCGGGAAAAGTACTTTATGATGTAGTTCGCAGTTGACATTTGGAGGCATTAAGTCTGAGGTCATTCTCAGGATGCTGTGATTTCTAATGTCAGCCAGCAGTATAGTGTACTCTATATTAGATTGCTTTGTGCAATTGGCGATGTGCACAAGTCTGTATGCAGTCCATCTAGCCTCTCCCTCCAGAGGCTAGATGGACTGGTGGAGGAAAAGCTTCTTCCTCAGTTGAAGCTGCTTTAATTTCAATATTTGTTTATAAGTTTGCTGAATGTTTCAGACAAAAGTTTCGTATACGTGGTGGAGACGGTGGTTAGATATGTCCTGCACTGATGTTGAGCAATACTCCAAGCAATAATCTCTTACACTGAAATATGATTTTAACCAAAATAGCATCTTGTAGATTTCTTTTATGTAATGGTGATGGGAAAATAATAAAATAGAAACGTCAAATAAAATGTTTTTGTTAGTTACATTCACCTTAGAGAAAACAAGGTCACCCAGCACACGCCTTGTCGCCGTTTGAGGCATATCAGTTGAAATTCCAAGATTCATGACGAAATATAGCAAAAAACGGTTCAAAAAATATTTCAGCAGAATCCGAATTTCGATTGTTGAAAAGATGATCATTTGAATAAAATCAGGAAATTGCTTTGTATGTGTATAGTTCTATATAGTTGAGCGGAATTGGCGCGGTGGTAGTGCGCCCGACTCACGATCGGAAGGTCGTGGGTTCGATCTCAACCTCGACCAGATATTTTTCTCGATAGAATTTTTTTAGCTAAAGTTGGGATGATTCTGCAACCGTGTCAGGAATGACACGTTGAAATGTAAGGCCTCGTTAGTCTTTAGCTCGCACAAGTTTCGACTTTTCAGGGTTGTTGTTCGTAGGGTTTCGACAGCTGATTAACGAAAAAAACAGATTTTTAACAGGTTTTTCAACAGATATTATCCTTGGAGCATGTTTTTTCAATCAAGTTATCCTTTTCAAGAAAGAGTTGAAATATCAATGGAACACTGTCATCCTCAATGGCGGACATCAGATGCTTCGAAAGGAAGAAAGAGAAGTTGGCTTTCTATTTCTCCACTTTTATACGAAAAATGTGGAGATCTTTCGAATGAAGAAAGAAAACAGTCAATTTCAAAATTAGTTCTATATAAAGATGTAAAGATCACTTCCAGATACTTCTCTGCATGATCAACATATCTTCGTTTATAGTTAATTATGAAATTAATTGCTTTGTAACTGTTTTTGGAAGATTCTCGCTTTCATTTCTATGAAAATGGAGAAGTAGAGAAGCAAAACTTTTTTTTTTCCAAAAATCAATCTCTCCCAAAACTATACCCCTTTCGATTGGAACATTTTCCAATAATTAAAATATTTTTCTATGATTTAGCAAGACACTGAAAAATATTTAAAACATCGTATACTAGTCTTATTCAACATTGAACACAGAACCGATCTAGTTATTGCACCAATACCCCATTTTTGAACCGATGGCTTCGATATTATTTTCGGTCCTCTTTAGAAAGAACTGTCCGAAACTGAATGATTTCTGCTTCAGTAAAAATCCGTTATAACAGAGATACGAATCTTTGAATGTCCAGTCCTTTCCAGATCGTGAAATCAGTGGTGTAACACTCATCTATTCTGTCACTAGATACCGGTGAACTTAGAGCTCTCAGAAATCTGACTAAATTTAATCTGACCAAATTTATTCATGAATCATTTGCATGGAGTTGTTTTTGATCATTTTTAGTGCTTGTTGTTCGTCATTCATTTTGAATGAGTTCACATGTTTAGGTTGAAATCAATCCGTTGACCAAATTCAAATATTGCCATGTGATGAGTTAGGATTCACGAAGTACTTATTGCATTGGATTTATAACTACTTTTTTTTTCATCAATGGAAACGTTTTCAATATCATATTTACATCTGTACGACTGGCTCATAATTATTGATCTTCTATTGATCACTTCGGGTGATGAATATCACGTGTTAGAGATCTGGGCAGTATTGACCTACTGGGTAACGAACACCCTATTGAAACGTTTTTGGTGATTATGAATTCGGAAAATCATTCTATACAATCTATCATGCCATATATGCCATATAGATGTCGAATTTGATATATCTGATATTCAGGTCTTGTTCAGCAACTGCTGACTAAACTGTATTTTTCTGTTCTCTTGTTTTCATTGGTTTCAATGAATAAACTTCCACGAAGTACATAGAGTCAATGAGAGACGAACTATAATGACTCACGAAGATATTTTCATCAGTTCCTTCAAAATGTAGCGATTTTTCTAACAAAAAACGCTGAGAACGCTAATGGATATAAGGAATTTTTTGTCTAGCCTGATTATATATCGCCTATTCTGCATTCTTGTCGTCTGATTGCAGAAAATATGCTTCGTATACTTCTTCTGTATGTACCTTTATGAAAAACAGTTTCAAATCTGGGTACTAATCATGATTTGTTGTGTGACAAAAACTTTTATAGTCTCTGTTATGAGAGTAGCAGTGCATCAGCCTCCCTTGAATTCACACTGAATGACACTCTATGAAAATAATGAAAAATATAAATTTGATAGTCATTTGATATAAATGATAGAGAGATCTGAAATCCACAAAATTTCACTAGAGGTCAACTTTTACCGTGATTTTAGTAAATCCTCAAAAATATCAGTATAAGTGATGATTTTTTTCAAAAATGAGCTAAATCAGTTGAGAACACATAGTCATTCATTCTCAAAATTCCAAAAATTTGAGAAGAATTCAAAAAATAATAGACAACAACAACACTGAAATATTACTTTCGATATATTATTGAGATTCCAACAAATCGTCAGTTCCTGATGAATTTTACAAGACTGAAATAAATAGGAAATTCGTCTTTGGTGTTATGACTTTCATAGCAAAAACTGTAAACTTTGTACATCGGTATTTACACCTGTCTTCCAACTGTTTAATTATGTTACGTGTCATGTTGTCATCTGAAAATGAATCATCACACTGATATCGAAGTTACTTGAATGTATCTCTTGCATAACCTTCGCGTATGGAGGTGCTGCAAATGTGCGCTGATTATAAAGAAGTTTATTCCGACAGGTCAACTTCCAACAGAAAAACTTTCATGAGAATACATGCTAGACTGTAAGAAACTGGATCTTCCGAACATGGATACCGAATATTTTGACAGACCGATAACAGTAAGTACAACACAGTTAAAGGACAAAAATTCACAAGAAGTTATCGAAATTCACCAAATAGTACCACAAAGATAACACTATAGTAAAATCGTAAAAAAAAATTGTCAAATTGTTCGTTCCGTTAACCAGCTGACGAACGTCAACCCTCCGAAGCCGAAACTTGTGCGTGCAATGGATTAACGAGGCCTTACCTTTTAACGTGCGATTACCCAGCACGGTGGCCTGGCGGGGAATCGAATCCCGGTCTTTCGCTTGAGAGGCGGGTGTGCTAAACTCTACACTACCGAGACCACTGGTCTCGTTTGCTTGGATGATTGACAATTTCTCATTGGATTGTTTAATAATTAGTGAAGAGTTTCAAGTTTACTTCAAAAATGCTCTTCAGGCTCAAAGCAAATTTTCCACCAGATATTATTTTCACAATAATTATTTCAGGGCCTACAAAAATTCACATTCCATTGTGAACTGCTGTTTTCAATTGCAATTCATGACAGAAATGTTGGCGGGAATCATTTGTTCATCCTTTTACTGGACCTTATTTCATTTTTCTTAGATTATATAATGTATCACATCGACAGTTTCCAGTAGAATCCCTACCAGCTATGTTGAGAGCTTCACCTTCACAGATAAAACGTAAGGTTAGCGACTGTTCGACCACTTGCTCATTTCACTTATAATATTTACTGAATCCACTGTGAGTGCCCTCAACGATGACGTCAGTATGAGGTTGTCAGGCTTGGATCACTTTCTATGGAGCCATCTCACATCAGTTATTTGCACGACATAATCGATAGATGGAAAGACTTGAGAAACGAAATTATAGATAAATGCAGTATTATTTGAAATGTCCCAGAAATTTGTAAATATATACTTCATTCGATGGTTGAAAGCCTTCATTTCTATTTTCATCAGGAGTCGAAACTTGTCGAAAATGATTCATCATTTGCACAACTGGATCAATCTATCTGTGTCATAAACAATCATCAACGATCAGAATACGAGCATGTTTCACATGGGAATTCATGGAAAATTCCAATTATCATTGAAAAATCCATACGTCACCAAATCTGTACTAATAACTAAATATTAACGTCATGATGTGGCATAACTTTCCACATACATGAAGTTTCATTTTCGATAGTTTCGAAAAAACCCACAAAAAAGTACTTTCACGATTCTAGTTCGACTTTCAAACCCTCTCATTTCTAAAACTGTTTTGAATACTTATTGATGAGAACTTCGCTCCACAGATTATCAGATCGAATGAATTTCTGAAATTATTAACTAGAGAAACACCCAGTGTTGTGAATCAAATTGTTCCACAAGGAAAGCTTCATGATTACTTTCACATGTAACCAGAACGTTAAGTCAACTCAAACTATAGAAAGTGAAACATGTGCTTATGGCAGAAGTGGAGAAATGGAAAATAAAAAGTTTAATATACCGGACGCCTATGGATCGTAACATTTCTTCTCCATAAATTTTTTACTGTCGACTGGGTAGATTAAATTACTCGAAATGTGCCCACTTTTTACAGTATTTTCACCCTTAAACTAATGTTTATGATGAAGTTGAGTTCGAATCTCCAGCCTACTGTACTCTTTTATAAAATCTGGACTATATCGTTTCAGGAGTCGTTTTCAGGAAAGGATTTATATTTTGATGTCTGCGAAAGGACAAGATCCAAGGGATATTATTTAAAACGACTCGACTGGTTCAGCTTTTTATGTGAAAAGGGATTCTTCATGCAATACTGAAGCTACTCATAGCAATGAAATAATATTATGAGATGGAAACTGGCTACAGCTCGTGACGTAAGAAAGCTAGAGCCATCTGGTCACTTGTCAACAATATTGAAGAATGAAAAAAAATATTTTGTTGTACATATGAAGATGAAGAATGATGTTAATGTCTAAATACACTGGCCATGAGTTTAATTATTGAAGAGAATAAAATCGGAGTTTATATAGAGTGATCGAATCGAACCTGCAATCTACTTCAACTTGATTTGTTCATTTGTATTAAATTTCATCGTTAACGTCGGGATTTATTGAATTGTAATTGATAAAATCACCAGTTACCAGTCATCCAATATTCTGACATTTTTCTGTTTTTCAGGATAGATTCATTTTGGAGACCGAATCATTGTTCCTGTTCATATTTCCGTTGGACAAATCCCAGGATTGAAAAGAATATAATTCAATCATTAGCAGAAAGAGTAAAGTCAATTAACTAGTCAGTTCCACTTGATAATGGGCTAAACCCCGAAATCGGTCGTAAGAATAAATAAACGCAGTAAAAATTAGACAAAAAAAGTGTTTTCATTCATCTTATTGAAGTATATATCGAATGTGAGTAAGTTTAGATCAATTCAATTTGCATGAAAGTAACAGCGGACTTTTAGAGTACAGTTTCAGTAAAAGAAGAAAGAGAAGAAAGAGAAAATTCTGTTAGGTGATGAAGCATCTATCTGGTCCATGATCAAATATCTCTCATCCTTTTCGGTATAGACTAAAACGGTTATCCAACAAGCAGAAAGTACTTTTCCATAAAACAAGTTTCGTCAGGTCTCAAAGAGTGGTTACTGAAACAACTCTGAGAAGGTGAGGAAAAAGACATCTTCCCTCATGAAGATGCCATCGATAGGATCGACACAGAATTCATTTAATGAATTTAGAAGATACGGGGCTCACCAAGGCGATCAGTTGCAAAGCCAATCTTCCACGGACGACAAGATTCATCCCATGTCTTTCACTGCGAGGCAACTATTTGTGAACTAGAGCCCAAACACAACGCATTTACGATTCAATGATAGACGACGCTTTATCGACTTACTATAGGTATCTTCAGTGGTGCTAGACTGAAACACAAATGCGCTGCTAGACTCATATTTCCTTGAAGGACAAGCCTAAGTAAGTGAGATCGACGGCTTTGCATTTTCCAAAATCATTTTCTTCATAACGTTGATCATCGTTGACGTTCTCACATCTGAACCAGGTGGACCCCAATAATGGAAATATCGTCAGTACGTCGTTTGGAATGGAAATATTGGTGATTACTTTGTATTGTTTACACAATGCAGATATACCAAATCATATGTAAGTGATATATGGGTTACACTGACACCAAGAGGGTTTTTCTCTTGAGTTGTTCCATGCAACCCCCATATCGCCCCCAAAGTTCTCACCTATTGGCAGTAGCGCAACAGTCCCAGTGCCGAAAACCGAACCAGGCTCATTGATGCTCACAACAGCTGCAAACTTAAGATGAATGAATGCGAAGAACTCCACAATCAAAGAATTAGGAATCAACTACTTACCAATCCCAACGCGTCTAGTCGGTAGCTGAAGATGTTAATCGAGACTTCACAAAATCCACAATTCCACCACTCATAGGAGCAGATGGTCCAATTGCAAAACAGAAATACAAAAAGCGAATCTAATAGCTGAGCAGAATCCACAACGCCTAGTCAGGCGAATTTTGGAACAGCTCAATATCAACTAAGGCGTCTGGTCCCGATGAAGTGCCCATCATCGTACTTGAAAAGTGCGCAAATGAACTCACACCAGTATTTTGCAGACTTTTCAACCTATCTAACAAGGAAGGGATTCATCCTTCTGGTTGAAAGATTGCTCGCGCTCAGCCTGTTACCAAGAAGGGAATGAAAAATCTTTCAATTAACTTCAGACCAGTCGTAAGCCGTGAACGAACATATATCTAAATATTTGGAAGGCATTAAGATCTTGAAAGATCATCAATATGGCTTTCGGAAACAACAGGCGACCATCTATCGTATGTCATCCATATTAGAAATAACGCAATCGAGAAACATGGAGAGTCAAAAGCTGTTGCGCTTGATATTTCTAAGGCCATGAGTGTTTGCTGGCCAAATTTCGATGCTACGGCTTGTCGAGTCATTTTTGTGAATGATTCAGCTTTCTGGAAGAACTTTCCCTGCAAGTGGCCGCTGATGAATATCTCTCGAATACTTCCACCATGAACACCGGTGTTCCCCAGGGAGCCATACCATATTTTCTCCAACCCTCTTTCTATTGTATATCAACGACTCATTGAAAAAAACCAAGAAATTTGGATTGGGCTAAAAGTAACCAGGTTCTATTCAATGCCACGGAAAGGCAGGCATCGGTTTCCTCCAAGAAGATGAATGTCTCTGAACCGGATATAATAATGTCAGGACAGATAATTTTGCTTTCATCTACGTTAAGTTTGTTGGGGGTTGAAATGGACACCAATATGCCTTGTCACAATCATGTCGCTGGAGTTGCAGAGGTTTTTCAGAAGTTTGGAACACTGTTCTGAACCAGAACACTGTACACACCTCAACAACTTTTGATGCTTCATAAAGCTTAGGTCAGACCTTTCTCAGAGTATTGTTCTCATGTATGGAACACCGTCCCTAAGCATACCGTCAAGCTGCTGGATTCCATCCAGAAAAGAGCCATCCGCCTGATTGGAGACGCGAACATCACTTGCAACCTTAATAGTCTGAAACATCGAAGGAAGGTCGAAAATTTGTCTCTCTTCTATAGATACTTTCACGGGAAGTGTTCAAGTGACTTGGCACATTTCATTCCACCAAGATACATATCAGAAATGCATGACCGACTGTAACTGGTCATCGTTTCGAAATTTAACTCAGTACACCTTGAATTTTTTGAGAACTCTCCCACTCGGGGAACTGCGTTCATGTGTAATAAATTTCCTGAGAACATTTTCCCAAATGGATTAAAATAATCATCACGTTCATCATCTAAACGTATTTTCTATTCTCATAATTGGAATGAAATCTGATGTTAACAATTAACTAGTTTATTGATCCCATAATTTTTTTGAAAAAAAAGTGGGTTGGGTAACAGGATCAATTTCTCCTCAGAAAAAACAAACGGCGGCAAGAAAACAATCGTTTTTTCTAAGAAGAAACTGATCCTGTTAGAGATAACAATTGCTTTCTTGCCGACGTTCGTTTTTTCTTAGAAGAAATTGATCCTGTTACTTAACAAACTTTTTTTTCTGATGGTAACGTTTTTATAATTACCCTGTATGATTACAATGCTTCAGGTTAGGAAATTTCATCCACTACAGTTGGTCATACATTATTATACTGACTAATGTCATCTGATTTCAATCGGCTCAATACTTTCTGATCTACCGAATGAATTCACTTAGACAGATGATTTTACTCCGACACAATTCTGAAAATGACATACTAAGCCCCAGTTATATATAATCTTTCCTTCTAGATCCTGCTACAATCATTTTATAGAATTCGGACCTTCCTATAAATTCCTGAATGTTTTGTTATACATCCCTATTCATTTCTCTCGTATCGCTACAGATAGACATTTTGAATTGAAAAATGAGAAACAACAAATATTCAGAAAATAAATTATTGTCACATTTTGAATATTTAGACACTTTTGAGCATCATAGAAATAACCATTCAAAATATTTTAGACAATTTGGCTGAAAGTTACTCCATATAATGATTCCAAAGATCCAGAGGAATCTCTATTGAAATCAGTCTTTTGAACACTTTCAGTTCTCTTCAGAGTGATCATGAAAGTGTTTTTCAGTTCAAACTAGTCTATAACCTCATCTATACATATTTATCAGATCGAATTTTTCATAATATAAGATGGTTTTGTATCTTTAGAGCTTCGAAACATTCCTCTACAACAAACTTACCTACTATACCTAGCTACAGATCGAAAGCAGGAGACACATTCCCGGCGAACGCTACAGCTGGAATATTAAATAAGTTTTCCAGAACATTCATATATACGTGTTCTCTTCTGCTACTGGAATTGAGCAGCCGTCTATAAGAAATAATGTATTCGTATTCTGTCTAGATATCTATCCACATTTTCAATTATATAACCGAATACATTATTCATATTGCGCTTTCTCAGATTTGAAAAGACAACCCTATACCCCGGATTGCTTTGGCAGATTTTCAGCTTGGTCGTAAAAATCGAACAATGTCAACTTCGTTCATTTGCTTTCTCACGAAAAAAAGTTAATTTTTCAGACGACTCGATTTCGTATTTTATGTAATGAGAATTAGAAATAGAATGAATTCATGTGAAAGTTGAGAATGTGCAGAAGTTATTATTCTTCATCTTTATTGATCTGTTAATACTTATGTGCAGGCAATAATTTTCTGTAGCAGTAGCTGCTGCATTGAAAATTTCGTAAGAAACATTTTCGAACTCAGCATTACTGTAGCTTTCCATAGTTCATTGCGATAATTGCGGAAAAAACCATGCAAACTTTCAAAAATCAAAATGTCAAAAAGCTGTCAGTCGTTATTTCACTGTTATGGTAGTGATCAACTGCAATAATGAAAACCATAAAGAAATTTCATATTCACAATGACAACAGGAAAGACATACACCTCTAACTAGGCCGAAAAAATTGCCCTGTCTCAAAGAAAATGCATTCGGAAAGTGGGTACCTCCAGGACGGTTGCCAAAATAAGTATTCAAAAAAGGGTACTATTCATCAGTAACTTGTCATATTGTATAATTTTTCTTGTCAGAAAAATAGAAAAATTTCGTTTGCCAAAATCTACCTCTGTAACTCTCAGTTTTTTTTTAGAATCGTTTCATTTTGAAACATTTTTGACATATGCCAAATGGGTTTTCAAATATATCAATGTTATCAATCTAGAAAAAAAAAACAACTTCTTGCCTTTCAGCTGCAATATATCGAATAACTTTCCATATAGTAAGTAGTGTTAAAATTATCAACACATAAGGTGATATAATTGAAATTCACTCTGTGGGAGACATTAAATATTCAGGTATATACAAGGGTGTTCCTTAAACATATGCTAATATTCAAGGAAGTAATTCTTAGACTCATTTTAAGAAAAAACTTTCTATGGACGTATGTCCTAAACGCCTTAACTTTTGAGATACAGGGTGGTAAAGTTTTCAAAAATAATCAGTTTTTTGATAATAACTGAGATAATTTCGTAGACATCTTTGGCATATTTGGTACATATGTTTCATGCCTCAAGGCGCATTTTCTGATGTACACAAAATTGTATTTTTCCAAACAGTGGCGTCCCTACGGGTTTCGCATTGAAAATTTTTGGGGAAAAAGTACTACGCTAATGCTTTCTTTCCAAAATAAAATCATTTTTGAAATCCTCAGTGCAGTAATGCCTGCACTCTCGAAATATGGTATGGGTATAACAAAAAATCAACCAAAATACGCCAAACATGTCGATGACAAATATCCAGAGTTCTAGCGATCTTCCTCGTACTCGTCTCAGGATGTTCCTCAATTTCTTGCAGCACCGCATCCTCAATTTCAGGAGTTCTTACTACACGAGGTCTACCTTCCGGAGTCCCTTTCTTGAAACTACCAGTTTCCCCAAGTCGACGATGAATATTTGAAAAGGTTCGGCTATCTGGTAAGGCACGATTAGGATATCTTT
>WOGR01009174.1:0-11475 GCA_015342045.1 Leptinotarsa lineolata | reverse complement strand
CTCAACCCGCGAGAATAATACTCCGGAATATAATGACCTTCTAAAGCGAATCAGGGAATCTAAAACTCCAGAGAATCGCCGAAGGGACATCTTCCAGGATGCAGACATCTTCGCCAGAGAGCGTCAGGAGACGTTGCTCCAGGCACGTGGACGTCGTCTTCAGGGGAAAGCGACCTCCAGGGCTCAGAGCGAGCCCAAGATGATAGTTGGCCAGCTCCTAGGAATGCGAGCTGAGCTACTTACTCCAACAGCGGTTACAGAACCAAGGAGAAAGGAAATAAATTTTCAGGAAGAAAATTTTTCCCAGTTGGCACATACAACCGGCAGGCGCGAATGACGCCCCGCAGCAGCACGGAACTGGCGCCCTAGCGGAAGTGCTAGGGGGTGGAGGTCAGCTAGGGAGTCACCCTGAAAGCGGCAGAGCTTTGGGAGTGGCTTCATGGCGGGGCCAGTCCTTACCAGCGACCACTGATGGATGGACAAAAGGAAAAGAACCTCACGCTGCACTCAGGCAGGAACTGGGTCCCAGGGATTTTGGGACCCAGTTCCTCCCAGGTCTGGGAGGCCGGGAGGCTGATGCAGCGGCAGCTAGGAGTGGTACAAGGCGGGGGCGGAGCGCCTATGCACGCTCCCCCCACCACAACGCATAGCTTCGGAGGATATGGTGCCCGAAGCGTGGGGCCAGAAACCAGCCGCAGGACGGAGAGGTCAGGAGGCCGCTCCGAACCAACGCAGGATGCCCCAGTACCACTCGTAGCGTTGGAGGACAACTGATTCAGGTTTGGAGAAGACTGAACCAAAATGAGATGAGGCACATAATTCGAAGTATGGGAAGACGATGTCACGCTGTTATACGTGGTAAAGGTGGAAACACTCGTTATTAACACATTTCTGTATATCCTCGTCATCCTTTTTCCAATAATATGTTACGTCAATCCTCGATAATACAGTACTACAATTACTAATAGTATGTAGATCAACTCTGGGGATGTTTATTTTTTCATTTCTCTTCTGACTACAAATGATATTGATTCATTGAAGTGGACGACCGGGATTCGATTCCCCGCCGGGGCCACCGTGCTGGGTAATCGCACGTTCAAAGGTAAAGCCTCGTTAATCCATTGCTCGCACAAGTTTCGACATCTGAGGGTTGACGTTCATCAGCTGGTTCACGAAACGAACAATTTTAGAACAACAATTTACACAAGAATTTGCGTCTACCTTCGTAGAACACGAAACCGCGCGTAACTCAAAATCTCAGAAAAAGAATTTGATCTTTCTAACAATCATATACTTAGTCGGTAACTATTTTAATGTTAATACTCAACTTATGCGAGTATAGATAAAATGAAAGTGATTCATTTACTTCACTGCTAATTGAAATTGATTGATGAATTCATTCACTCATTAATTATATATTTTATATTTTGAGTGCTTCGATAAGAGTTTGCTAACAATTCGCAATGAAGATTTATATCTATTATATTTAATTGAATATACAATCATATCTATTTACATTAATTCACTTTTAGGAAACCTTGTGAAGGCAGGACATATATTAGCCTGCTCTGGTATCGCATGTTAAATTTATAATTACTTTAGATAACACGTGGGCTGAAAAGTCCCGGGCCTGAGAAAGAAAACTCCTTTTTTTCTTCAAAATCGGCTTCATTCGTCAACGTCATCTCCATCACGAGTCTCAAAATCATTTCAGCACCGCTCTGATGTTTCGATACCATTTTTGTAAAACGATTTTTTTGCCACAATATAGGCCTCAGTTTCAGTAATAATATCTTCATGCGAGTGGAATTTCTTACTAGTGAGCATTTTCCAGAGGTTTGCGAACATCCGGTAGTCGCTGGAAGCCAAATCTGGCGGATACGATGGATGTGGAGCAATTCGAAATTCAATTCATGTAGTTTTGCCATTGTTTTGATTACCTTGTGAAAGGGTGCTTGTCTTGATGAGATAATTTTGTTTTCTTCGCTATATGCGGCCATTTCTTGACAATTTTGACATTCAAACCTTCCAATAACGCTATATAATATTCACTGTTGATTGTATATATGATGAAATTCCAACAGCTCCTTTTGGAAGGTTATACTAACTCAAAAAGTGATGAATGCTATAAGACTAGCACTATCTATGTGTTAGGCCCGAGACTTTTCAGCCAAGGTAGTATATAGTTGACTACAGTCAATTGCCTGGTGATTTTTCATATTGAATCCATCTGAATGAATACTTGATAGAAATAACATCTCAGTGGATGAACGGAATGATGATTAACAAAAGCAATGAGGAATTACTCAGTGTGAAGTTTCACATCAAGAAGTCAAATAAGAGTTGTGCAATGAAATTTGAAAAAAATTATAGACGGAATTGTGGAAATTGAAAAACTAGAGTATATTCACGATGCAGAAAAACTCAAAGTCGTCTACACAATTTAATATAACCCCTAGATCAATCAGTACATGTTTAGAACCTATATAGGTTCATCATTAGCTAACTTTTAAAAATTCTACAATAAAAGAAGAACACTATAACATAAGCTAATACCATGACGTATAAAATAACTCACATGGAGAAGAAAATATTTCAATATGGAGAACAGAAAATACGTTACCAATGAATTATTAGTAACATTGTTAATTATGATAAAGAATCCCAACATGCAGGAAGTTTATAACATCCTAAGTATGAATGGCTGAGGAATGGGAGGCTTGGAACCTTTGTTCTTACTTACTAACATCAATATCAAAAAACTACAATGAAAGAAAGCCAAGTTGAGTTGGATGAGAAAGGAAAATCAACTGTCAAGATTTAGGCTAAATTGTACTCTATAGGATACTCACGAATTTTCGCGATTTTTTCAGGAATGATACTACATGATGGTATGAGTTCAGAACACTTTTTATTTTCAATCGATCTTAATTAGTTTTCGAGATGTGAAAAAGAAATTCTGTAAACGCCTGATTTATGGGAGATTGGTACTTTATCTTTTGTATCATAGTATGAAAAAGTTAATATACTTTCAGTACCGTATATACTTTCAGTACCGTCTAAGAATATTAAAGATATCTTGTGAATCCTTACCTAAATGAGAAACCAATTTATAGACAACCTACCCATGCCGATTCAGTAATTCTTTTTTTCTTCTTGCCACCCGTACTTTCATAAATTTTCAGCGTTAAATTCATTATTTCACAGATAATTTATTATTTTGATATAAAGTTCAATTTCATCAGACAAGCAGGTCACCATAATGGTTTCCCGGCTTATCTGATTTAAAGAATCTACAACAAACACAGAACTAAATCTCTTAACCGTAGTTGTTCAATCCCTACTAAAAAAAAGGAATCGATACAATATAATCGTAACCTCTCTGTGGCCTGGATACCTCTCTGGCGGACTCGCTCCACCATAACATCTGGTCAAGCCAGAGTCCAAATAGGGTGAGTCACTTTCAAAAGGGGTGTATTTCAGGGTGATTCCTCAGTTCCCTTCTCTTCTGCATTTCACTATTGCCACGATCTGTTGCACTCAGAAATACTCGAGGGTATAACAGTGGCACTTCCGGAAACCGGAGGCACAAGGTCACCCATTTATTTTATATAGATGATCTTAAACTTTATGCCTCTGGAGAGAAGGATCTCCATCAGTCCTTGAGGGTGGTGGAAGAGTACACGCATGCTATCGGTATGAAATTCGGGATAGACAAATGTGCAATGGTCCATCTCAAAAGAGGACGATGCGGGGACTACGGAGAGGATATGCAGCTCGTAGATGAAAGCATCCTACACCATCTGGATGCCGGAGATACACAAGCAAGTATAAAATTGGTCGGAAAAATGCCTTCTGAGATTGAGAGATTAATTAAAAAGGAGTACATCACATTGCTCATTAGAGTAAATTTTCATTATTTCATTGGAGATTTCATCGATCGATCTGTTAGTCATTTGTACAAGTTCCCGTTCAGTAATTGGAAATATAAAAAAGCTCTATATATTCAAAGAGACATTGCTCACGAGAAAATTCGTGTCAACAGAGAAGTCTGACAGCTGTGAAATTTGTACAAATGTCTTCTGAAGGTTACGCTTAACTGAAAATCGTCTCTGTGTTAGTCTACGTACTTTTCAGCCCACCCAGATACGCTGTTCTCGATGCTTTTCAAAGATGGTATCTTTGATGATACGAATGAAGAGTATTTTATTTTTTCATGACATTGCTCACCAATTTCAAAAAGGTTACAGGGTTGGATACAGAAGTGGGTTGTTATGGGGAGTGGATAGCTGACAAAGGGTGACTCGTTTCAAATAGAATACACTGTATGTTTGTGTAACCGCGATTATTACATTAAAAAAAGTGTATTTGTGTACATCGAGTGTTCATTTGGATCAACCCCCGACCCAAAACTTGCCATGAACCAACCCAGGCACGAATTAATTCAAGAAATCGCTTTACCCAGTCAACGAGGCATTAAACGCATCAAGAAGGCCTGGAGAAGAGCGTCACAGGAAGTATGCGGCGCGACACGGCCACTCTACGTTTCCGGCGTCTGCCATTAAATGCCTCGAGTAGCAATTAGCTTTATATCAAAGTGAGCTTTGCATTGGCCTCGTCCCGTGCGCTTTTCAATGATAATTATGAGCGACAAGCTGCATTTTGCTACTCGCTCTTCGAGCACCATAGACCATCCTAACTAATTGCTTTTGAGTTAATTATTTTTCCGATTTTAATTATTGGGAGTGGCTCGCTTTACTTTCTTCACGTCAAGTTGTTGACGGACGTAGAAAAACATACGAATGATGATACTATCAAGGGCGTGGATTGGTCTGACATATTTCCATCTGTTGAGTCTCGTAAAAATTCCCATCAGGTTCTCTTCAATCAAGTTATTTTATATGTACCGTATGTTTGAATTTGTTTTTTCGGCTCATCTTTTAATGTTCAAATATGGAAAATAGTCATGAAATAATTCAAATTCATTTAAGCAAATACATGAACTGAAAGATGTTTCAACCTCAACTTCAATATTATAAAACAAAAACACTCAGAATTCAAAATTCCAACTTTCAATATTCCAAGTTCATAGACATCAAAATTGATACGATTACAGGATATAGAAATATAAAACAATCTCCATCCTCTCCAGGAGATTTGAAGGGCTGAAACGACTTGATAGCCCATTCAACTGCCGGTGCTGTGATAACCTTCTTGACAACCTCCCAATCGCTCTTTTTTGGGCGTTTGGCGCCCACAAAAGGTGTAGGTCTGTTTTTATCAAGAGTCTTACTTCCAGGAAAGTGGTTTTCTATTAATTTTTGGGTACTGTTTTAGCTCCCACTCCTCAAATAGCTAAATTAGCACACGATTCGATTAACATATCTCAATTGTTTTTGAATTGCAGGTTTTGCCACTACAGAATGAAATGAAAGAACCAAAAAACTTCAAGAAACCATTAGGAGTTCTGAATGTCGGTATGACCGTCGTCACATCTTTGTACATAATAGTCGGTTTTCTGTCCTATTTGAAATTTGGAGAAGATATAAAAGGAAGTGTGACCTTGAACCTTCCACAAGATATAGTGTGAGTATAATTTTAGCTTTCTATTTGGACTTTGGAAATATTTGCAGTGTTCTATATTTTAATTCGAACTATGAGCTTCTCAGAAGCTTCATGTTGGTAACCCAGTGTGTGCATGAGCTTGGGATTTATTATTTTACACGTTACGTACTGAAAAATTGGGTGATTCAAAAGTGGAAAGGGGCGCTTCCAGTATAAAATACAATTATTTTATATTCTTATACTCACTATAAAACATTCGTGAAGAAAAAACTAGTTATTTCTGGTATTCAATGAGTTTTGACTGTCTTGCTATCATTTCGTCGTTGCTCAAGTTTTGTTTGGTTTTTCTCTAGTTGTTATGTTTGAACCAGTGGATTGTCTTGCATTTCGAAAGTAAGGTACAGGTTAGGTCCTTGGAAAATTCATCAAAACTGGCTGCAAAGGTAAGTTTGTGTTATGTAAACGTTCCGAATAGCAGAATTTTCAAATTCATTTTTTTAAAAGCAAATATATTTTTACAGCTTATATCAATGTGTGAAAATGGTGATTTCTCTTGGACTCTTACTTACTTACGCTCTACAACTATTCATTGCTGTTGGAATAATGTGGTCCACTGTACTAGAAAGAGTTGGTCCGACGAAATATCCAGTATTGGCCGAGATGATTTTCAGAACATTACTTGTTTGTTTGACTTGTGAGTATAATTTTCTTTTGTATATCAGATAAAAATCAACGGCAATTCAAACGCAATTAAATACTATCACTACCCAGAATCTATAAACATTTTCACCCTGTTCGATCTGAAATATAGAGTAATGATGATAGTTGCGAGTGATTGATCATATACTTATATATATTTGTTCATTCAACTTGAAATATTAGCAATATCATTATGGAATTTGAACTTTCACGACCGATGATATAGTATACAGGGTCTTTCACTACGAGCATTCGTTAGGAATATATGGAGAACGATTCAAAATAAAAACTTGAAATATTGTGGTAGTGGGTTTTGTTGTGTCTCATCTTCAATCTTGTATCGCTTGCATAGTTTTTTACTCAATTACTATTTTTCCTCATATTGCATTTTTATACAGGGTTGAGTCATGAAATCCCAAGCCTTAAATTTGTTTTTTTTTTTAAATTCCCAGTCTTCAAATTTCTATTAGAATTAATACCTAAGATGGTTATCTCTCAAAATCCTCGAAGACTTATGAATTGTCAGATCACCTTATTGCACTGTAATCCATCACAAACCTCATGAAATATTTGAAATAAGTAGAATTGTTAAATTACCCTATTGTATTTGCCCTCTTGGGTTTTCCTAAGACTGCCTGACATATTTAGTCTGGTCATATAGGTACTATTCCCTTTTTGGTATTCGACCTCATAAACTTAAATAAAAATTGAAATTGATTGAAATTGATCGTTCCGTTAACCAGCTGATGAACGTCAACCCTCAGAAGTCGAAACTTGTGCGAGCAATGGATTAACGAGGCCTTACCTTTTGATGTGCGATTACCCAGCACGGTGGCCCGGCGGGGAATCGAACCCGGTCTTCCGCTTGCGAGGCAGATGTGCTAACCTCTACACTACCGTCACCAAATCTATCACAAATTAATTATCAAGGAATGAAATAAGCTATTGACACCCAATGGTTTTCTTTGGTTTACATGTAGTAAGTTGTTGAAGGCTTTCTACTCATAATATCTGCAACTGTATTGGTTGATTCGTCACTTTCACTGATCTACAGATAGTTTAATAAGGATACATTTTAGAATTTTCTAATTCGAATATCCCATTTGCCTGTGTGTGCTCCTTCTATGTTATAAACTGCTACTATTTTATGTAAATCTTTTATGTAATGTCTCTGTTGGAAGAGGACTCTGAAAAAGTCCTACATAGATTTTCGAAAATGATTGTGGCCACTCTAGTCTACTGATTTAAAACTGAAAATTTTCCTAAATTTACTAGTTTTTTTGCATCGATCAGGTTTTAATTTCACTTATAAACTTTTATGTACTAGCAATCACTTTGTATGCCATTACTTGAGGTGTTTTTCGGATCATGTTAATTTCTGTATCATATTTCTGTTCATAGTTTTTGAAAGGCGATTTTTTCGTGAGGAACTCGTTAAATTATGAGATCTCGTTATTTCCTAGCTCGCAAATTTTTGGAATATGGAAAGTTATCGTTTATACGAGACTACAACTAATACTTGACAATACCATTTTTCATTCCATCTTCACTTTTTTTGGTTTACTATTCTAGAACCGCACGGTTCAAATAAAACTCATCATACTGTATGATATTAGTTTCAGTGTAGAAATAATGAGGTAGTGAAGTTTTTGAGATGCAAACAATTCATTCAGTCGCAACTACATTTTTTTCGTGGCAAATCACAATTTAGATTTCGGGAAAATCTTCTAAAATAACAGTGAAGTAGGCCTTTTCTATTTCCAACTTTGCTGAGTGCACATTTTGAAAAAAAATTGAATAAAAATTGTAAAAAATTTGTTTACTTTTCAGTCGCTCTTGCTGAAGCCATTCCATTCCTTGAATACTTCATTTCTTTAGTGGGCTCTCTAAGCAGTACAACGCTATTATTGTTATTACCACCAATATTAGACCTCGTCAATAAATACACAGAAAAGGAGCTTTCTGTATGGATTATATTAAAGAACGTTTTCATTCTTCTTCTTGGTTGTCTGGGAATGATCACCGGTGGAATTCAAAGTATAAACTCAATAGTGGGAGCCTTCAGCCAAAAGTTATAATATATCCATTCCAAAGACACGTAAGGATCAACTTCAATCAGGAAAAAATATTTTGCCCTATAAAGTTGGCGCAAAATCAGAAGAAGTCAGGTGTTTAATAAGGAGTAGAAATTATGACTGCTGTTTCTCATAGATTGTTGAAATATTGGACATTACTGATCAGTTGAGTTCATCGGGATAAAGCAGAATATGAATATACTGTGCAAACTCATATCATAAATATTGTTTAGTCGTTACTCATTTCGAAACCATGACTATTATAGTCATCCATAATTCTGTGATAATTTTTATACTCTGTAATTTAATAAAGTAAGGCAAATAGAGTAAATGGAGATAATTTTCAATAAATATTCGCTTTTTTGGTGTTCTTAATTATTTTCCACAAAGTCCAGTCTCATGAGCATAGTTCATATTTTTAATTTTAATACTCTGTAGTTTGAAATGAAAAATAAATAAAGTAGATGAAGATAATTTTGAATAAATATTCGCCTGTTCGATGTTCTTAATTACTTTCAACAAAGTCCAGTGTTATGAGCAAAGATCATATTCCTTAACATTTCAGCTCAATATAACCCTGTCAGTTGCGATGAAAGTGTCAAAAATATTAAAATCACTTATTCAAGTAAGTATCTTTCAATACATGTGTCCTCATTGTAGAAACTGATCTAATGGAAACCCTTCCTCCACAACAGAACAAAAACATCTTTTGTCTCATGTTTCACTAAACAAATTGGCATCATTGGTATGAGAGGAGTATTTTCACTAGATTTATATTGATTATGTCTCCATAAAACTGGACAGTTACAGACCGTTTGCACCTATATCACTAATCGGAAACACTAGGCAAATTAAAACAACTGGTCAGTTTATTGATGTAACGAAGTGGTCAACTTTTTGAGGAAAATTGATTTGAAATGGCTCATATACTCAAATGTTGTAGTATTAAGGGTGTGAATGAGCCTTCCAAGTTCAGGTGAGGGAACATACAATTATCACCAAGGTGAGATTAATTGATGCTGCATATACGTGACTGAAACATCAGTAAAAGAATCGTATTTCGTGTAAAAAAATTTTTATTTGTAAATTGCAAAGCGCCTTAACTTTTACGCCATCAACAGTGCGATATCTGCATGAAAGTAATAGTCGTCATGTTTATTTTAAATTGAACTTTACATTACTTGTCAAGTATGTATAAGAAGATCCTGTAAACTCAAAGTTCAATCAATAATGAAATATTTTGCTGAAATGGAAGTTCAATTAATGATACGGTGATTGTAGTTTCAGACGAAAAACGTGTATTCCGAAATTCGTAGATTTATTGTTGATTTGTATCAACAGATCTTCTACGACAGATAAACAAAAAGTTTGTGTTGAATTATTTTCGAATTCAATCAATATCGGGCGATCAAACAATATTTTTATTGAAAGGAGCAAAACAATTTCTTTATTTTCTGGCCTCTTTGTTCAATATCAGTTCAAAATGAGGAATACGTCAAAAATCTGTAAGAATAAAAATGGCTTGATATTTTTATTTTCACAATTTCGAATAGAATTAAAATGTTCTATTCTATTCCAACAAAACAAAAATTACTTTACTTTCAAAAATATAACTTTGCAGCTTTGCTAGATAATGCTCACTTAGGCTGGCCAAAAATATCAATACAGAATTACTGTCAAAATACAGTCAGTTACACACATTACACAATAATCTCTTTTTGTTTCTCTAAGGTAAACACTAGTTGTAATATTTGATCTAGTTGAATATTGATAATAGCACAAGGCAAAACTAGAATAAAACCAATGTATGGGGTCTTCTTTAACAACATTGAAGACTTTGGCTCATCAAATCAATTGACTTTTGCTTTCCTCAGATCCAGATTTTTACGAGCTTTGCGGATATAACCACACTCCTTTGGCATGGAAAAAATAAATACTTCGAATATGAAAGAAACTATATCTAGTGATTTCGAAGTCGTAAAAAATGGTGTGATGCAAACTACATGTGCTTCAATATCAAAAAAACAAACTTACCTTCAGCTGTAATATTAACAATTTGTACTTGAATGGTCATATACTCAAGAATGAAAACCAATTCAAATTCCTGGAAATCTTCATGGATAACAAATTTAAATTTGACCAACATATTTTAGCTTTAAATAAAAAATTGGCATCGGGATGTTATGCACGTCGATGAACTGAGTTTATCCACAACAAAAATGGTATATCATTCCCTGATTAAGATCATATCATTTTGTTTTATTACTGAGTGTTTTGATGCCCAGATTTTAAATATTCATGGAAGAAACTGGTAGAGATAAGGTCATAGATCACTCAAAACTGTTTTAATACCCAAAATTTTGGTTTATTATTGAACCATGATAGAGAAATTTATATTTGGGAGTAATATCGAAACTTTATGGTGGAAATTATAGTTTAAAAAACTCCCGGAAAATGAAACATTGAGGAGAAAATTTTTAGAATTTAAAAAGAAATTAGAAAAACAAATTGAAAATGCTAAAATCGATTATTATAAAAAAGGATAAATAATGAACAAAATGTATCAACGAAACTATGGAAAACTGTGAATGAAATGTTGAATATCCAGAAGAGTGAAGAAACAAACACCATAAGAGATCAAAACGGCAGAATGATAAACGAACCTTCTGAAGTCGCAGAGAATTTCAATGATTTTTTCATTAATATCGGGAAAAAATTAGCAAAACAAATTGTGGAGCCCTTTAATTATGTAAAACATAGAAAAATTCATGAGAATACTATTTTCTTGAATCCGACGGATGAACAGGAAATAAAAAATATTATATCTAAACTGAAAAATAAAAAGGCTCCAGGAATCGACGGTTTAAAGGCAAAAACACTAAAACTCACAGCAGACTATATAAAAAAACCATTTAATATTATAATTAATGAATATCTAGAAACAGGTAAATTTCCCACTGCCTTCAATTTATCGGTGGTCACACCTATTTTTAAAGCGGAGATAAAACTAATATGAGTAACTATAGACCTATTTCCTTAATTTCAAATCTCGCCAAAATTCTAGAAAAAATTTTGAAAACTAGATTGAGCAAATTCATTAACAAATATGGATTACTTTCAACAACACAATACAGTT